>ML827760.1:5401-31425 GCA_009831015.1 Picea engelmannii | reverse complement strand
ACCTCTTTTCTTCCATACCATGTATCTGATAAAATGTTTATTACGGAAGTGGCAAGACAATATAATTTATGGCTACACTTTTTCCACGAGAAATAGAAAAAACAATTCATACCCTTTCCTTGGAAAATTAGAGACTTCATATTTAGGAATATAAACAAAATTGATGAGTTTGTAAATCAATTCCACAATGTAAATATGAAGTATTCTAAAAAGACAAATGGGTTTGACCCTAACACAAATTTTCACGGAACATATGTTGATTCATACTATTTTGAGTAAAGAAGAAGATACCAACTTAGGCACTCCTACTCACAATGTTGGTGACTTGGAAACAATACTTAGTACTAATGAGTTTTACAAGAAGAAAGGAAAGGGTCCCAGTGAGAAGAGAACCTAGTCCTGTTGTAGGATAAATTGATAAATGTAGACATAAACTAATCTCCCTAGATCCACCTGGATCTAGAACAAAATAGGATAGGACATGACACTTTCCCTAGGATCTAATCATCGAATTTACTACCAAACAAAGGACAAGAGACATACCTTTAAGTGTCACTTCCTTATGTGTTTGTTGTTCCTATTTCTCTTCAGTGCTCTTGTGATACTGATGCTGCAGTGAGACACAAACCAACCAAAGTGAAAGGAGTAAAGCATATTCAATGACAACCTATGCATATGATCAAGGAATTATGCAATAAAATAAAGATAATTCTATGGGAAAGAAGCATGCCACTGTATTATATTAAATACTAGGAAGAGAGATTACAACCAGATGCCTTGATGTCGTAAGGTTCCTTCCAACATTTCCTTGCTTCCCACACACTTCTTTCACCAAGGATTCTGAGACCATGGATCTGATAACTACTCACAATCTATCTTGACAAAGAAAATCTCAAATCCAACATAAATTTCCCAAACTCATTCCAACTCAATCAAGATAAATTTATCCATGAGAGATCCAATCCTTTTATAAGTTGAAGAGGATAAGGTGAGGAGGTTAGGATGATCCCACTAAATCATGAAAGCAAGTAAGATCCAAACCATTCAGAGACCACCTCACCATAGAAGCTTATCCTTCTAGAAGCATTGGGAAAATGATCGTTTTTTCCCATGTACGGAGGCCACCGGACCCTAGCTATAATGCAGCCTACAGAAACTCTACAGCCTAGCTATAGAGTAAGGTGCGAAAATCAGGCATTTCCACACTCTACATATATAGCAGCCTACGGAAATCCTCCAAAATAGGGTTTTTACAGAGGAAAATATAACTTCTTCTCTCAGGAAAAGTTCTTCTCCCTTCTTTCTTCAGGAATTCAGGCCACTGACCCCTCTAAAGGCAAAAAATAGGTTTACATCATTAACGGTCATAGTGGTGATGAAAATAATGTGTAACAGAGATCCCCCTAAAGTATGAAGTTAGAACAAAGTGATAGCTAATATACTTTGTCGAGTGTGTGTAGGGAACAAGGAACAGTCGGTCAGAAACCTGCCAACAAACAAGGAAATACAACACAATAATATATAATCACTGAGGTAGGCATTCCCATACTCAGAATAAAAATGGCTCAAAGCATAAATTTCGACATGCCAAGATCCATGTCAAGTAAGACAGGTCATGGCCACCAAACATACACTGTGGATCCATGCCAATATGACTCAAATATGAACATAGCCACCAAAAATACACCGTGGATATATGTGTTAAAGACTCAAATTTTAACATAGCCACAAGACATACAATGTGGATCAAGACATACAATGTGGATCTATGCAACAAAACAAACTGAATATACTCCAATGCAACCTGAATCTATGAGAAAAGATTCAGGGTCTTCATATCCACCGTTCTATAGTACGAATCTAACCATGCGAATACACGTGCTGAAGTCGAACATGGTAGAAACCACTTGATTACCGGTCATTAGTGAATATCATTAACAAGTGCAAGAGAAATCACCATTAATGTCAATGACTCCCAAGGTACACTAGTACAATCCAATGAATGTGAATTAATGAGTTGAAGTCGAACACTCGGCGGAATCTCCCGATCAAGGGTCAATAATGAAAACCCATTGTCAAAAGCGAGGAAACCCGCCATTGAGGCATGCAAGTTCCAAGGTAACAATTAGTTTCTAATTCTAATTCCTAGATAATGAGTTGAAGTCAATAGGAAAAGACTCTTCACAGGAGGGCCTTAATGTATCCCCCATCAATGACACGAAATGGGTAACAAGATTTTATGTAGATCAGACTAACCAGTAAATCAGGACTAACTCAAGGATGGCCGACACAATATAAGGCTTAAGGGCTGTGGAAAAGGCTGACACAATAGAAGGATTTTCGGGTTGAAATTCTCTTTGAACATATTGACAACACGACAAATATCTTGGAAACACTGAGTCAAAAATAGGGATCACAGACCAATTTGTAATCATATAAAGGAGTATGATCACGAGACAAGTGGATTTTCTAACCTAGATGCAAGGCGAGTGAAAGGGTGTCATGTTCAAAAGTGACTCTTCCATAGAATACAGGTTTAGACACATTTCTTTCCCAATTTTCCCCCCACCATTTCTGGCTAGTACCTCTTTATTTTTACACAAGCTTGAGGAGGATAACATATGCTTGAAATTTATTCTCATCCTTCGGATGAGTCCCTTGGATTATGTTCAATGAACCCTAGGAAGGAATGGTTCGGTCCCATATGGGCCTTTCAATGTTTGTTTTATGAGTCCAAAGAAAGAAAACTCATGGGCTTTTCATGTTTTAGAGGGTCTAAAAAATGCTTAAAGAGAACTCTCTCAATTCCTTTTTTGTAAATTATTTTGATGAGACCGAAAAAGTGATAACCTACCGCCCATCAAATGTTTTCTTCAAATACGTTTATGAGTGTGAAAAGAACAAGGTCGCTCGGCAATCTTTTCATGTTTAGAGATTTTGAAAAGATCTTAAAGGGAACTCCAGGGGGTTCCTTTTTCGTATAACCCTTACGAGTCTGAAAAAGTGATAACAGTTTACTTGGTTACATTCTCATTGATTTACAAGCATGAGAAAGAACAAAGACTAAGATCAGTAACTTATTCTCATCTATTTACGAGCATGAGAAAGAAAAAAGACTACGCTCAGGATTGTTTTCATTTTTACGCAAGATTTAAAACAAAACAAAACTATGCTTGGGGTAGATTTTATTTTTACACAAGATTAAAAACTAAAAAAAACTATGCTTGGACTTGGTTTCATTTTTACACAAGATTGAACCAGAGGAAACTATGCTTGCGGAAGGTGGTTTCATTTTTACACAAGTTTGAACCATATAAAACTATGCTTGGACTTCCCAACACATAGCACAGGGATGGTTGGTACTGAGAACCCGACTTAAGAAGCTAGTGAATTAACTTCAGCATGAAATCCAGAGGCTGAAAGCATTACCCCCCAAGCGTCGATTCGTCCAATGACATAGGAGGATGAGAAGAATCTTCAAAAGCTAGACAAAGGACTTGACTCAAATAGAGAGGGGGAAGTTGTTTCATTTTTTAATGAGCTTCATATAGGATAAGAACTATGCTCGAGAGTTCGGGTTCAATCCCTAGACCTCTATTTCATTTTTTAAAGAGCTTAACACAGAAACAAGAACTATGCTCATAAGTTTTGTTTCATTTTTTAACGAGGTTGCTACAGAGACATGAAATATATCCTCAACTGGTTTCATTTTTTTAATGATCTTGAAATCAAAAAACCATGCTCAAAGATGGTTTCATTTTTAAACGAGCTTGAAATTAGAAAATCATTCTCAAGGCTGGTTTCATTTTTTAATGAGCTTGAAATCAGAAAATTATGCTCAAACTCTTCTTGATCATGGCTTCCAAGAGGAAAATGATCTGGAAGGACACTATGTCAAGGGACAAATCTCGGTCATGGATTCTAAGAGATCTTCACTAGACGCAAGAGACACACTCTGGAAGGACACCATGTCAAGGGTCATGATAGGGGTAAAGAGGTCAGGCTCCAATAGCCCTACTGAAGAGATCACCATGTCAACTACCGGATCCAAGTCATTTTCATCGACATTGGAAGGGATGGGAGACAACGCCACATAATTGACCTGTGGTAGGGGCGATATCATCTACATATAAGAACCATGTAGGGAAGTCATTAAGGTCAAGTCAGGACCAAAAAATGAAAGTTGATCAATGGCCATAATTCTTCCATCACGTGGGAAAGAGATCACATGAAAAATAGTGGACACAATAGCTTTCATGGCATATACATAATCGTGCCCAAGGAGTAAAGCAAAGTCCAAGGGATCTTGGACTACCATGACATCAATAAAGATAGTTTTCCCTCCCAAAGTTACAAAAAACTGAGGAAGGATCCTTAAAGGTTGATTGGTTCTTCTGTTGAATGATAACAGATTCTGTGTAATCGACGCAAGCTGAGGACAACCCAAATCTTGCCAAGAAAAAGAGGACAAAATACTAACGGACGCACTTTCATCTATCATCTTCTGAGGAATGTCTCGACCACAAACCTATACTATAATATGGAAAGGAATGTGAGAGGGAAGATGAGGTCTAGTTAGCACATCCCAATTAAAAAGTATGGCCACATTACTTGGAGGGGGTTGCATGGGAGAAGGATGAATACCACTCGACATGGTAGAGTTTGTATCAATAAAAAAAATGTGGGCACTATCGGGTTTACTCTCGAGTGAGAGAGTAGGATCGACTGATGATGAGATCAGATCGACCACTAGGGTTTCATTATCTAAGGGGAGAATGGGGTCGATGGGTGGAAATGAATCGACCATTGAGGTTTCACTCTCTAATGGGAGAGTGGGATCGACTGAAAATGGGATTGGATCGACCACTTGGGTTGTACTCTATGACAGGACAGTGGAATCAACCAGGGATGGGATTGGATCGACCACTTTTTCAACTAGTTCAACTACGGACGTGACCGGATTGACTACCTGATCAACTGGAATGACCGACGAGGGAACCAGATTGATCATTCCATCAACTATAGGTGGGTTGAGAGAAATCTTGTGATAAAAAGATGGAATTTGAGGTGGTGAAACAATCATATCTTCCAGTAATTTTGAGGCTTTGTCCATACGAAGGCAAAGGTGAGTTTGATGACTCCCCCCGCATAACCTACAAGGAAACTTGACTCTACTTTTCTTCTTCCCAGGGGTATTTTGACTAGTTGACGGGAGGTCATCAACATGTTGTTCATAGGCTAATGACATGGGTTGGCGAGGGTGTGTAGACCATACTTCTATAACCTTGGATATAACAGGGTAATCCTTAAGAAGATGGCTACCCTTACAAAGCCTGCAAGGGTACCTAGATTTATGGGTAGTTTGGGTGATCTTGACATCATCAGCACTCCCAGCACGATCAACAGTAATTGGTTTGTTTCCAACACGTTCGACAGTGGTTGGAATTTTAGATCCTTTCTTATTTTTCTTCTTCTTATTCCTCCTTTTCTTCTTCTTCTTATCCACTGAGTTACTAGATTTAGAGTTTCCACTCAGTGAAGAAGATGAAATGGAAGAATACCTTGCAAGTAAAGAAGGAAAAGAAGATCTTACTGGTGAAGAAGGTGAAGGATCAACATGAGGTTGATGTTCTTGGGGGGAAGTGATTACAACTGAAGCACTAGTTGCATTCAGGAATACCTGAGTGGAAAACAACCATACTGGTAATCCAATTGTGAGACCTGGAAGGCTCAAAGTAGCGATGTAAGGAGGACCAATGTTCCTGTAAGAAGGAAAAACAAAAGTTTCCCCTAGAAAAGGGGTTCCTTCATTTTTCATTCCGAGAACTAACGCCATTAAATAAAAATATAACCTAGAGTCTACTAGGGAGAACAAACAACACATGCTAAAAATCTAGTAAGCAAGAAATAAAACAAAACCTTCTCAGAATGAGCACACTAGTTGGTAATGAAATCCAACGTCACAGAAACAAAGTAAGAAGGGGATGAGATAGAGCGGGTGGAAAAGTTATGTTGACGACCTACTTGACGGACTTACACCCTGGTGCAAGCTCCCACACATAATTGTGGGTATACCCTCCAAGGAACCCAAGTGAGTTTAGCCAACGTCAATTGCAGGTATTGTGAAGACTTGCCCCTCCACAGTCACCTTGTGTAAAGAACCTAAAAGAGAAAGGCCACCAAGGTTACCAATTATTACAGTGATGCATGGGGAAATAGTTGACAGTCCAATCCATGCGCAAGGGCAGGGTATCTAGCCTGAAATCAACTTGAAAGGCTTCCACTCATCATTGTGGGTATACCTTCAAGCGACCCCCATAATATGCACAATATCTACACCAAGAACAACAAAGCAGGGTGAGTAACTCTGCCAGCCTCAATGCGACCTCGTGATTGACCCTTTTGTGAGAAGGGCTTCCTAGGACAAAATGTAATAAGTGGATTTATCGCTCCCTAACTCAGGATTCTATGTTTGTTTGCATCTTTGGAAAGTTATCTTTCACACCTGTTCCAAATCCAAACAACTAATCTAATGTAGGTTTGCTACCAGAAAATATAAAAATGTCTAATCAACTTTTATAAGCACTTTATTTTATGGTTGTTGTTACTCAAAAGGAAAATGGCGTGGACAATATGGTGTTTTGACCGACTTGAAATTTATGCAAAGAGATGAAGATGCAATATTTTCATTTCGATGAAAGATATGTTATGAGAAGGAGAAAACATTTATCATTCCCAGATGCACAATGTCCCAAAATTTATTAAACTCATCAATATCAAGATTCTCAAGAAATGAGAAAAAGACAATACACGATTCATGCCCCCCCCGACCATGAGGGGGAAAATGTTTCATAATTTAAGACCAAAAAATGCCAAGAATCATGCAATTTCACTACTTCAAATGCAAGGATTCCCCCAATCTAATATAAAGCAAGAAATTAAAAAATTTTGTTTCAAAGATAGCTAAAACAATAGCAAATCACTTCAAAATAAAAAAAACCAAAACTAAGTTTCTCTTTTAACATGATTTATTCAGAAAAAAGGAAGTATTCTTTCACTAAAAAATTCTAAAGAAAAACAATGCTTTGTAACTGAAAGACACTCAAATCAAGAGACCAAATCTTTCAAAAGCCAACAAAGAAAAGATGGCTTAAAGTAGTTTCAAAGATGTCAAGAAGACTGCAAACAGATCATAATCAAACCCAAAAATTCACCCCAAAACCAAATCCAAGGTTTGGGTAAGGAAAAAACCATAAAAAACCAAAATTTTCAAAATTTCCATAGGTTATAGACTAACAAAGTGCGGAAATCACTGATTTCCATAGGCCAGAAATGGGTAGGGTGCGGAGTTTACGCACTAGTCTAAACAGGTAGGCTGCATAAATCCTTGGTCGTTGCACTGTCCCACAAAGCAAGGTGCGGAAATCAAACAAAAATGGAAAAAATTAAAAATTATGAAGGTTTTCCAGTGAATTTTAGCAGTCAAAGAGTCAAGATGGATCTCCCAGTGACTCAGAAAATAGAACCTGAGAAATCAAATAAATAAAGCAAGACAAACTAGGAAAACAATCTGTTTCCGGAGTTAAGTCACCAATTTTGTTGTAGGATAAATCATTAAATGTGGACATAAACTAATCTCCCTAGATCCACCTGGATCTAGAACAAAATAGGACAGGACATGATGCTTTCCCTAGGCTCTAATCATCGAATTTACTACCAAACAAAGGATGAGAGGCATACCTTTAAGTGTCACTTCCCTATGTCTTTGTTGTTCTGGTTTCACTCCTGTGCTCTTGTGATACTGATGTTGCAGTGAGACACAAACCAACCAAAGTGAAAGCAATAAAGTATATTCAATGATAACCTATGCATATGATCAAGCAATTATGCAATAAAATAAAGATAATTCTATGGGAAAGAAGCATTCCACTGTATTATATTAAATACTAGGAAGAGAGATTACAACTAGATGCCTTGATGTCGTAAGGTTCCTTCCAATAGTTCCTTGATTCCCACACACTTCTTGCTCCAAGGATTCTGAGACCATGGATCTAATAACTACTCACAATCTATCTTGACAAAGAAAAGCTCAAAGCCAACATAAATTTCCCAAGCTCAATCCAACTCAATCAAGCTAACTTTCTCCATGAGAGCTCCTCTCCTTTTATAAGTTGAAGAGGATAAGGTGGGGAGGTTAGGATGATCCCACTAAATCATGAAAGCGAGTAATATCCAAACCATTCGGAGACCACATCACGATAGAAGATTCTCCTTCTAGAATCATTAAGAAAATGCTCATTTTTTCCCACGTACAGAGGCCGCCACACCCTAGCTATAGTGCAGCCTACGGAAACTCCGCAGCCTAGCTATAGAGAAAGGTGAGGAAATGAGGAATTTCTGTACCCTACATATATAGCAGCCTGTGGAAATCCTCCAAAATAGGGATTTAACAGAGGAAAATACAACTTCTCTCATGAAAAGTTCTTTTCCCTTCTTTCTTCAGGAATTCAGGCCACTGACCCCTCTGAAGGCAACATATAGATTTACATCATTAACGGTCATATTGGTGACGAAAATAATGTGTAACAAGTCCCCATTTGTTACTCCTAACACTACCAAATCTCGTAGTAATTCTCCAATGGCCCACCCAACTAGGAAAGTTACCAACAATATTTCAAGCGAAGGGATGAGAAACGAATCTCCCCCCCAGGAAAAATTGAGAGCTCACACAAGCTCCCTCTGAGAAAGAAGAGGAAGAACGTTGTGCAAGAGGAAGAAGACCATCGCATAGAAAATGACATCAAAAAAATTCTCTCTTGAAGACATGGAGCTCGAGGTGAACATCGATAAAATGTTTCCCACCATTGATCAGCCGCGAAACATGGTCCATAAAAATTCATCATTAGAGATCATTGAGAATGAGACTTTCAGTGAAGAATATTCATTCTCTTTCCAAAGCATTGTCTTTGACAACGAATCTAAGAAGTTGATTATTGAAAAAGGTGATATGAAAAATAAGAAAGGAAAATCTCATTCAGAGGCTGACCTAAAATATTTGCGGCCTTCCCAAATTTCCAAAATTCACAGAGCAACTAGGGTTTTTCTCGATGATTTCATTGGTGGTCTAGAAGCAAAAAACACGAAGTTGAAAGAAAGGATCAAGGAACTGGAAGACGCATTAATACCTCTTCCACTTCTTTCCAATAATTTTTCAATAGTCAGACCCACGACACTCTCTGTAAATTTAAAGGATATTCAAGCCTACTTACATTCGCCAAGAGCTATGTAGAAAGAAATATTAAGAAAAAAATGGCATTGATCATAGAGGCATGGGAAGTTTCAAAAACCATTGTTTCTTTTGGCTCGAGGGCACATGAATTCCATGAATATTTGCAAGCCAACTTGAAAAATGAATAAGGTTTCTACATTGATGATATATTACCCTTTGGAAACAAAGTATCTAACATGATGGAACTAAGGATAAGAGAGGAGGATCTTCCCTCCCCAATTGGAATAAAACAGTTGAACGCATGCTAGAAGGAAAATATTAAAAAATTGAATAATATTGTTCAAGCATGCAACCAAGATATATAAGAGAGGGAATAATTGTTCAAGAGGCTCTTAGAGATAGACCTAACCATAGGTACTAATGAAGTACAAGACCCAAAATTAATTCTCAACTCAATGTTCCTGAAACAAAGAAACAATTTGATGAATAAGTTGAGATATTTAAAGGGTTATCAGTTGAAAATGTTTATGGTATACTTGAATACGATGATGACATAGAAAATTGTCTAGTGGACTATTCTGTGTAGAATCATGATATTGAGGAAGCACTACATGGCATTTCCCTTGATTTGAGAGACTTGGAGGGCAAGCTATTCAACATCAAAATCTGTCATGAGATAAATGTGGCACTAATTAAAAATTATATTGAAGAATGGTTCAATAAATCAATCGAAAAATTAACCAACGAGGGGAAAGAAACATTTGATATGGTTCCTGTAATTGTTAATGAATACAATAAAAGGACACCAACAAGCAAGTGAATACAAGAGAGACCATCATAGTAAGTTTATGTTGATCACATCTTTCTTTATTTATCATTTCTTTAATCAAGTTACTCTGCTTCTTTGATAAGAAAGGTTTAACCAAAGTCCGATAACTTTTTTTTTTTTCTTCCCAGGTCTTGTTGTTATTTTACCGCCCATCATCCTCCTTCTACAAGGTTAACTCTTGTTTATATTTTCTTTATGGTTTGTAGGAGCTCCAATATTAGTCCTTGGGTCAAACACATTTTAAATTTCAAAGAATATGTAACAGACTATATATTTTTTAGAAATTTCAAGAGAGCTATTTCACAAACAGTTTTGAATGTGCTTTGTAACTCTCAGTTTTGAGTATAAAGTATTTGAAATTGATCTATAATTACCTTTATTTGAGCTGCCCATGTGTCCACTCTGTTAAATTTCTCTTATGCATGCAAATCATCTTCTATTTATTTTATGTTATCAAAAATATTTAGTTTAACTATGATGGATGTGAGGAAATTTTTCTTATCTTCTTTAAATGTATGAAGTGCACAGTTCCTGGTCATTTCTCACAAACTTTATCTAAAATAGAAAAAAAAAAACCTTTTATTTTTCTTGCAATATTTATATTTCTTTGAGTAGAATGATGAACTTATGCAAATTCCCATATTCTGAAGACCTAAAGTCCCACGAAGATATTAAAGTAAAGAGGATAACCACCTCTATGAAAAAACAGGGGGATTTACATCCTTGTGAGGTTGTCATTTCAGTCCTAATATATTCAAGAGTTAACATTTTTGGTGACCATACTAGGGAATGAACTGAAATTTGGAACTTGGTCTAGCATTTTTGAAAAATATATGACTTTTCCCTAGGCTGATCAACGTCACCTGGAAATTGGATTGAAAAATCAACGAAACATCTTACATCAGCTATACAATATGGTAATAACAACAATCAAGAACCAAGAAGAATTAGAAAGGTCATGGCAGATCTTATTCTGAGAAGAATAAAAAGGAATCCTTCGGAAATATAGGAGAGATGAGAGATGAGATGTAAGAAACCAAAGGCTAGTTAGAGTAGCACAAGGAAAAGGTCGAGATTGAAGCTAGATGAATACAAGGGACCCATTACCAAAAGTATGAGAAAGAAACTCTGTATTATAATAAGTGGAAATCATATTTTTGCAACATCTCTGAATATGGCGGAAAGAAATGAACAACCACGAGAAGAAGCACATGAGGAGAAACAAGGAGGTGGAAGAGGTCCTGCAAGAAATAAAGAAAATCGAAGAAGAATAAGAGATTACCCTTTGAGTATTCTAGGCGAGCAACATGACCTCCCTATTCTCCCTAAGGGAACCTTGAAGTAATTTTCTGGAGATGGAACAATCGATGCAAAGAGGCACCTTCACTTATTTCTTATTGTTTGTGATTTTCATCGTGTTGAGTATGCCGATGCCCTCGTAAGGTTATTTATCCAAACCTTATTAGGAAGAGCATATGGATAGTATACTACATTACCTTGTAGATTAATTCTCTCATTTAATGACCTCGAAGCCATGTTCCTAATTATGTTCTCCCCTCCAATTTCTTATCATACCCTTCTCACCGATTTCAACCAGATTGGTTTGAGGAAGAATGAAAGAATATGATATTTTAATCTCAGGTTCAATAAAACCTTCAGTAAGATTATAGAAGATAAAATACCTAATGACCTAGTCGTACTCAGTTTTTATAAGAATGCAATACCCCTGAATGTGAAATATGCTATGAGAACATCTCAGATGGATTCCTTGGAGGAATAAATGACTAAATCCACTTGGATGGAATAAATTATGATTGAAATGGGTGCTAACTTCAACATTATACTGGGAAAAGTACAAAGGAAGTAGGAAGGATTAACTATTGATAATCAAGGAGCCTCTAGTTCAAGAAATGACGAATAATTCAAGCCATGACTGACTCAAAACCAAGCAACTTGAGAAGGAATTTTCAAGGGAACCATACTATATGTGAAGGTAGACCCTGTTGCGGCACAAGAAATCAAGCGAAGAATTGAAATTGCAAAAATGAATAGAACTATCAAACAAATGTAGAACGAGATAAATTGAATAAGAAGGGGGGATAATTATGTGGAAAATCAAAGAATTTTGGTCCCATAGAAAAGAAGAAACCCTCCCCAAGAAAACAGAGTAAGGTTTGAAAACATGGATAATCTGCAAAGACCAAGGGTTCCCAAGAAACCTACTCCCAATGCAACTCTTCTGAATGATTTATATGATGCGCAAATCGACGAGCAAGAGAACTATTATTCACATGATGAAAGTTCTGAAACTATAAAAATGGATGGATTCAAGACGTCCATATATATATTTGAATAAGGAGACAATGACCCTAACTTGCAAGAAAATGTCACTCAGATAAGAGTATTTTTAAATAGATCCAAGAGTAAAAATTATTATGAAAAGGAAAACCAAAAAGATAAAGAAAAAATGAATGAGAAAAGAGAAAATGAGAAAATTATGGATAGTGTTGGAAATAAGAAGCAACACCTGATGTCAAACTCCACTCAGATGACATACAATGTTGTAGAGGACTTAAGTAAATTAAGGATAACTCTTCCTTTTACAGAAGTGGTGAAAATTCCCCAAAAAAGGGAATTTTTTTTTATATTATTGGATGATCCGTCTGAAAAAGAAGAAGTTGTTTCTACTAGTCCAAAACAAAGCCAGAACCAATCAATTGCCAATATGAGAGGTAAAATTCCTCCCTTTTATATTTCAATTGAAAATCATGATGTTGCACTTCATAATTGTTTAGATGACATTGGCGTGACCAATAATATTATGCCACTGGTGGTCATGGAGGAATTGGGCATGATTTGTACCAAGTAATATGATACTAGTGAAAGTGTATATGCAATAAATTTTAGAAAAGTGCCAGATTATGGAGAAATCAAGGAATTTTATTCTTAGATCATGGAGGCCCCCCATATTATCATGGTTTTCAATATTATTATGGTAGACCTTCCTTTGACATATGGAGTTTTTTTGGGAAGATATTGGTCATCCATGATCAGGGGATATATAATAAACGATGGAAGTTGCATGATGCTACCAGGCAAAGAAGGAGCAATGATTAAGGTTCCCCATGAACCCAGGAAACCCTTGTCTTTCAAAAAAATGGATAATGAGTTAATGGAAGATTATATAGACGTCGTGATTGGGAATTATGCTATCCTAGACATGGGACATAGTGAAAACCTAGAGAAAGTTCAATATATGGAGAATCAAGAGTATTCGTTTGAAGTTTATTGGAGGATGTCATTCGATGGATCTTGTTCAAGCTCCAAGAGTGGAGTTGGAATTGTCCTTGTAAGTCCAAAAAATATTATGAATCCACATGCTATTAGAATTGAATTTGCATGTACTAATAATGAGGAATAATATGAAGATTTGATTCAGGGGATGATTCTTGCACAAGAAATGAATATAGAACATCTAATTGTGACTGGGGACTCTGAGTTGGTAATTAATCAAGTCACCCAAGGGGATAAAATCAAGAAGGAAAGACTCAAATTATATTTCAAAAGAGTTAATGAATTGATGGAATCTTTCATCCCTTTCAACATTTGTTTTATTCCAAGGGACAAGAATCAGAAGGAATATTCATGCTTTGGCTTCCTCATTGTCAAACCCAGATGATATACAAAGAAAAACATATTTTCAAGTAGAAAGAGTATTTCGACCTTCTGTACATGATAACCTGGAATATTTGCAAATTTTTGAGAATGATGAAAAGTTGGAATTTGTTTTTTTTAGGGATGATGATGACGATGAAGATAATCACATTATTTTTGTCCCAAAAGATTGTATTCAATTTGAGTCCCTTTTTTTGAAAGACGATTGTGTTAAGAATCTCTTGGAAGAAATTTCACTTCGAAAGGTGAAAGAAACAAGAAAGGTCAATATTGGAATTGACACTTCCCCAAAATATGTCAACTTGGGAGTTGATTGCACCATTGAGGAAGTTGATCAATATGTTTCATTGTTAAAAGAATATATTGATGTGTTCGCATGGACCTATGATGATTTGAAAGATTATGATAAAAAAATATTCCAACACATCATTCCTTTGAGAGAAGAAGTAAAGACTGTCAAGAAAAAAATAAGGATGATGAACCCCAAATTGAAACCTATGGTAAAGGTTGAATTGGATAAATTAAAGAAGGACAAAATAATGTATCCCATCAGGCATTCCGATTGGCTTTCAAACCCCGTGATAGTTAAAAAAACGACGGAGGAAATCCATATGTGTGTAGATTTCATGGATCTTAACAAGGAAAGTATAAATGATAATTATCCTTTACCTAACATGGAGTTTCTTCTCCAACAATTCATAGGATCAGCTTACATGTCCATTTTAGATGGTTTTTTAGGATATAATCAAGTCTTGGGTTTTGAGGAAGAGACAACAAAGATAACATTCATAACACCTTGGGATACATATGCATATGCTAGGATGCCACTTGGTTTGAAGAATGCAGGAGACACATTTTAGAGGTCCATGGATCATGAATTTAGTGGGTTGATAGGAAAATTCATGGAAGATTATGAGGATGAATTAACATTGCATTAAAAAACAAGGGGTTATCATATCCATCACTTGAGAAAAGTTTTTGACAGATGCAGATTAAATGGTGTTTCTCTAAACCCAAAGAAATTTGTATTCGCTATAACTGAAGGAAACATATTGGGTCATATTGTGTGCAAGGAGGGGATTTATATAGATCCATAAAGAGTTAAAGATATAAATTAAATCAACTCCCCATCATCTAATAAAGGAGTTCAATAATTTTTTGGCAAGATCAACTTTGTGTGAAGATTTGTTCCTGACTATGCAAGTATTGTGAAGACGGTCAATTTATTGTTGAAAACGAGAAAAGGTTTGAATGGACAAAGGATATACAAGAATCTTTCAATAATATCAAAAGGGAAATCACCACAACTCCATTCCTTACTGGCCCATATTTTCAAAGGGATTTCATCATCTATTTTTTCACTACAGAAACAATTGTTGCATCTGTTCTTACTCAGAGGAATACCAAGGGTAAATAAATTATAATCAGTTTCATGAGAAAAACCCTTCATGATTATGAATTGAGGTATTCAAAACTATAAAATTAATCCCTGGCTCTTGTGAAAGAAGTGACACACTTTCATATGTACATACTAAATTTCCATGTCATTTCTTATGATCCATCATCACTAGTAAAGGTTATATTGAATCAACAATTGAGAGAAGGAAAATGGGATAACTGGATGGAGAAGATCCAAGAATATGATATTGAAATTAAACCTTTAAAGGTTGTCAAAGGACAAGATTTATGTAAGATCATCACAAATAGTGATTCTATGGATGGAATGATTTTGATTTCAGTAGGATAACCATTGGCCGATTCAAAATGGTATGGATAAATTGTATTCTATTTGAGTTGTAGGCAGTTTCCAGTCACCATGAACACTAAAGAGAGAAGAACATTGAAGATGAAGGAAAATCAATATGCATTGATTGTTGATATACTTCTCGGAAGGAACTATGATGGTATATTAATGAGATGTGTTGATGAAAACAAAGTGCAAGAGATAATGAGAGAATTCCATGAAGGAATATGTGGTGGAAATTTTGCACCTATGAACACCTCCCATAAGATAATAAGAGTTGGATTTTATTGGCCATCAATTTTTAGAGACACATATGCCACAATAAGGAAGTGTGTATCTTTCCAACAATTTTCATGGAAAATGAAGAAATTTGTGATGTTGTTATAGCCTATAACTATATAACAACCATTCTACCAATGGGGACTTGATGTTGTCAGGAAAATAAATCCAAATTCAAGCAAGGGACATATGTACATTCTCACCGCTACATATTATTTTACGAAGTGGCCAGAAGAAGTGGCATTAAAAAGGGTTGATTATGAAGAGTTAATTAAGTTCCTCAAAGATAATATTTTGTCAAGATTTAGTGTCCCAGACAAATTTATCATTGATAATGGTTTGATTTTCAATGGTTCAAAATTTACATAATTTTGTGGAGAGTATGGAATTATTATGAGGAAATCATCAAATTATTATCCACAAGGAAATGTTCTTGAAGAATCCACAAATAAGACACTCATTCATATATTGAAGAAAACTATTGAAAAGAACCAAAGGAATTGGGATTTGAAGTTGACTGATGCGTTGTGGGAAAGAAAATTGACTCCAAAAGATAGCACTGGGATGTCTCCATATACATTAGTTTATGGGAAAGAAGCAAAAATGTGAATCAATTTCAAACTCAATGCTTTTACTTTTGTAGTTAATACAAAAGATGAAGAAG
The DNA here is from genome assembly GCA_009831015.1 of Picea engelmannii. NCBI lineage: Eukaryota > Viridiplantae > Streptophyta > Pinopsida > Pinales > Pinaceae > Picea > Picea engelmannii. Next base: position 15,005 of record ML827760.1, on the reverse strand, counting down.
ACAGTTCACATATCCAAAGGAGGATCAATCAGTTGCTGAAATTGGAGGAAGAATGAAGTAAATCCATGAATCGAACTTCTCATAGACAACAAAGTGTCAAAAACTAGTTTGACCAGAGTGTAACTATAAATGATTTCAGAAGGGAGAATTGGTGTTACTCTAGAACAAATCCAAGGAGACACTGTTGGATTACTGAGAGGGGGGTGAATTAGTAATAGTGTAATTATAATCCTTTTTCTTCAAATAATCCAAGTTTTATATCAATGTATAATTATTATCCAATAATGAACAATAAGAAATGAACAATCACACACATACACAGTACACCGGTGTTTTACGTGGAAACCCAAATCGGGATAAAACCACAAAATGCTTTTTCTTATATGTATTGAAGAATTACATTCATTGGAAGGACCAACTTCCTTTGTTTTCCAGCTGCAACTGGAAGGAGGATCCAACCCTGTAGTTTCTCAGTCTACAACCTACGGTAATCTCCAACTCCCCAATTCTCTTGTAATTTCTGAAAGGCCGAGCCCTGTTGTAAATCTTGTCTATGAAGTATAAAGCTTGCATTATGAATTGTAATTATGTTTTATAGGCTGGTGAGCCAAGTTTATATAAGTTGGTGGGCTTATGTGTTATTAGGATGGAGAGCCTAAGTGTTAAGGCTGGGAGGCTACTTTTGTATATGTAATCATGAAGAACATTAATAAAAATATAAACACTGCTCCGTGCAGACTGATCATGATGAATGAGTGATGGGGGACTAAGATTCCACAGAGTGGGTAAGGGATTGGGGGCTGGAATATTTGAAAGAGAGGCTAAGTGTTCAGCCTAGGGGCTTAAGTGCTTGGGAATAATATTTTAATATTATTCCAAAAGCCATGTGAAATATATTTTTTTCCCTAAGTTCCTGGAGAAGAATGCATGTTGATGGAGTGCATGCAGCGTCATGGGTGACATGTGTCGACCCAAGCACATGTAGTTAAAAAATTATAGAAGACAGCCATGGGGAGGGTTTTGTCATTCTGTCATCCTCCGTCTGGGTTCATGGGGATGCCCGTCTGAACCTGTTTTTCCTCTGCGTCTGCATTTTCTTACCCATGCACCGTGAAGGAAACCCTGATGGGAAAATTGTTTTCTCTTGCATTCTTCCATTCTCCACCTGAGTCACTTTGCCATTCCCCATCCTTCATGAATTTTGTTTATCTCTACGATCGACCTCTGCATTGATTCCTTGTCACGCACCCTGAAACTAGTGGCAAACGCTCAAACCGAGCCTTGTCTCCTATGAAGTCCAAGCACTCTATAATTGTCTGAACCGTGTTGTGTCTTAGTGTGGACTGTTGCCATTTTTGGATGTCCATACCCAAATTCCTATTGTTGTTGTGACCGTGAGTTAACCAAATTGTTATTGTTGTTGTGGTTATCCTCACCATGCAGGAATTGAGTTGGAAGGGGCTGAAGAACCGGGTTTTAAGGCCCTTAGTTGAAGAGGCAATCTGTCATGCCTATGAGAAGCTATTTCCAGGTGAAGGAGTCTGTTGGGAAGTGGTATTATTCTAGAGAGAGTCCAGCACCAGCTATGGAGCTCTAATACTTCTTGATCCGGCATGTTGCTGAGACCCAGAGAGGGAGGTGAAGCACTGATGGACTGTGCTTGTGAAGGTGTATACTCCCAGGCAGAATAGGCATGTGGGGAATGGGAGTCTGTGAGTAGTGGGCGTAAGAAGGCATCTTGGGAAGAATCCTTCTGGTTATTCTATGTAGTTTTCCCTATAACCTCATCCTAGACTAGGATTCCTTTCCTTGGGTAGAGCTTAGTCCCAGGTCAGGGGTGACCCATTGGTGAGATTGATGAGCAGTGTGGTCTAAGGCTGGGAGGTTTGTGGAAGGCCTACACGTAGTTGGTGGAATTACCATGGTTTCAAAGATAAGTATCAGCTTATGCTTAATATTATGTTTTGCATGCCTGTGAAGCTTATATTTATCATGTATTCTGTTGTACATATGAATTATGGTTAATGCCAGGGATTATTTATGTTAGCAGTAATCTTGTGCTTACTCTGATTTAAATGTGTTTAATATGACTTAAATTCATGTTATTAATTAAGTATGAGAATGATGTTGTTCCACACAACAACGTTTGCCTGGCCGAGGACATTATAGTATGGTATCAAAGCCTAGTTTCAACGCTGAGTGTGGATGGGTCGGATAAGTGGTCTTTGGACCAAGGTTCTGAGAAGAAATTGTGTCTGGAGGACTAATTTCATAACTCAGAATGTTTCTGAGTGTAAAAAAACTACTTGACCATGTTACAAAGCTCAGGAGGTGTAGCGATATTATAAAACTACATCCGGTGTGGTATATAGCCACAGGGAGAGAGAGAACTCCACACCAAAAGTGTTGGATCAAGTAGATGAAGGTTCAGAAGGAGGGTACCAAGCCATTGGCTAGAAGTCCTTGAGAAGCAGAGTTAGACGATCAAAATTCTATGTGGAGAACTCACGAAATCGCAAGGGTCGTAAGATGGCCAAAAGTTGCAAGGTGGTTAGTGGATGGAGAAACTCACCACCCTAGCATCCAGAATAAACGTGGGTCGTTGATCATGGTTGGTTTGAACCATTGGATCATTTCATGAATTCAGGGATCATAAACTTGGAGCGCAGGCCAAATTCTTGGTCACTCCAAGTCCTGAATCGCGAAAGAGATTAACAAGGGTAGAATCGAACAGTGGAGCACTTCCAGGAAGAAGTGTCGAAATCCCATGAGCCGTCAGATCCATCCAACTAAGGAGGAAGTTAGGGATGAAGCGATTTGATAGGTGTAAGCATAAAAGATATTTGGACTGTCGGATCAGGGGAGGCTCACAGCCGTTGATCGCATACATGAATTTCCATATCAGAATTTAAGGATTGAAGTGACAAGAGATTTGGAGTTGCTGCATCGTGAACTCCTGGTTACCGAAAACCTGAAACCTTGAAATCCTGAAATGATATACACTGTAGATTGTAGGAGAGGAACTTTAACATTGGATCAAGTAGATGAATAGACCATAATTTCTGAATTTCGGCAAAAAAAAGTTCAAGATGTGTAGATGCATGAACTCCTGTTGCCCGAAACTCTGAAACAAAAAGTAAAAGTAGTGGGCCCCCTTGACATCATTGGGAGTGAGGTGGACCTTCTTAAGGACACCATGTGTCACTACTTTGGTGGGAAACAACTGTGTTGTTGGCCCAGAGGGTAAGGGAATCGAATTTTTGGAAGTCGGGTGTTGGAGAGGGAAGCAAGTGTGAGAACCTTTGGAACCAAAACCTCGAAGCCCTGAAATCTCGAAACCCGAAGTTTCGTTTGGAGAGCCTTGTAGCACCTAGTAGTTTAGCATTTGATCATGGCCCATGGATGCATGGGTTGGGGACTAAGAAAATGGGGGATATTGCTGGAAATTACAGAGCCAAACAGAGCTTATAAAATTCATGGAATCGAAACGTTTTCTTATTCGCATTGGTTTATGAATGTTGTAGTTTTATTAAGGGTTTAAGGCCTGACAAACTTCGGTTGACTGCACCTTGTGTGTGCAGAGTTCAACGAGTGTCAGGACGGACATGAATTGATGCCAAGAATAGAAAGGAAATTGGAAAAAGGAGAGTGACAGAAGCAAAATAGGGAGTCGCAGGACCCCTGAGAGAAAAAGAAGATCGAGGAGTGGTAGCAGACATCGTCGTCGCTCCCCAAAGAATTCTGGTAAAGAAGCACATAGTAGTTCAAGCCCATCCCCTACCAGAAAACATCCAAGATCTGGAGTGGATGAATTGAAAGGGGAGATGAATAAGATTGAGCCTCCTACATTTGATGGAGAACATAAGAAGGAGGAATATGCCGAAACATTGTTGCTTGTCATGATGAAATATTTCCAACTGTAGAATTATTCCTCTCATGCAGAAGGAAGAATTGCGATGTATCAACTAAAAGGAAAAGCATCCATGTGGTGGGACCAGCTTGTGCAAGTGAAACACGTTAGAGAGAAAGATATCACATGGAAGGAATTCAAGAGGTATTTTGAGAGGAAATACCTGACTAAAAGATACTATGATAGAAAGATGAAGGAGTTCTTCGAACTCAAGCTGGGTAGCATGACCATTGATGAATACGAACAAAGGTTTTTGGAATAACTGAAGTATGTTCCATTCATCAAAGACGAGGCTGTCAAGATTCAGAGGTATGATGATCCTAAGACTATGGAAAAAACAATAAGAAGATCGAAATGCTTATATGAACAACAAAGAGAAAATCCTACCTTTCAGAAGGCTTGGGATGACTAGAATAAGTTTAAGAAAGAACAGAGGCAGAAGGGAAACAAACCTCCCTTTTTAAGCAATAGTCCTCAAGGAAATCCATCATTTAGAGAGATGAGAATAGATGAAGTGGGGGAACAAAGGCCGAGACAGACGCCCATTCAGTGTTGGGGCTGTAAAGAGAACCACAAGTACAGAGATTGTCCCCATAAAAATGGCAAAGCAAGAGCTGTCCATAATGTTCAACAAGCTGAAACAGTGGAGGACATGGGAAGTATAATTCCAAGGATCTATGCGGCCCTGGACAACAAGAAAGTTGAATTTCAGTCGCACATGATTGAAGTGGAAGGTATGATTAACAACCAACCATTTATTATTTTAATTGATTCAGGGGCTAGACATAGTTATATAGACCCTAGAGTGGTGGAAAGTTTTCATTTATCAAGAAGTAAAAATGAAAAGTCTTGTTTAGTGAAGTTGGCTATAGTAACCAAGAAGAAAGTCACTGAGTTGGTTAAGTCCTATCTGGTGGACATGAAGGGATTGAGCATGAAGGCTGAAATGAATATTTTGCCTTTACACTCTTATGACTGTTTAATTGGGATGGACTGGTTGGACCAGCACCATGCCCTCCTGGACTGCCGTAACAAGGAATTTACATGCCTGGATGAGGAGGGGAATCGAAAAACAATCCAAGGAATTACCAGAGCTGTGGTTGTTAGAGAAATCTCAACAATGTAATTAAAAAGTGCTACATGAAAGGCTGTCAATTGTTTGCAGCTCGTGTGGAGGAAGCATCCATAGATGAAGTCTCAAATATTGGAGACCATGCAGTACTAACAGAGTTTGAAGATGTATTTCATGAGGTACCCAGACTACCTCCAAACATAGATATCGATTTCTCTATAAATTTGATGCCTGGAGAAGCTCCAGTGTCGAAATCTCCTTATAGAATGTGTACGCCAGAGATGAAAGAGTTGCAATTCTCCCAAGAGTGTCACCTTGGGGTGCCCCAGTCTTGTTCGTGAAGAATAAGGATGGGACATTGAAGCTGTGCATTGATTTCAGACAGTTGAACAAAGTAACTGTCAAGAACAAGTATCCTCTGCCGAGGATCGACGATCTTTTCGGTCAGTTGAAAGGTGCGGAAATATTTTCAAGGATAGATCTCAGATCAAGATATCACCAGGTAAGAATAAAGGATGAATACATTAGTAAGACCAGCTTTAGAACAAGGTATGGTCATTACGAGTTCACAGTGGTACCGTTTGGGTTGTCGAACGCACTTGTTGTTTTTATGTGCTTGATGAATGGTGTATTCGGGGACTATCTAGACAAGTTTGTCATATTCTTCCTGGATGACATTTTGGTGTATTCCAAGTCATAGGAAGAGCATGAACAACACCTGAGGATGGTGTTGCAAGTGTTGAGAGAACACCATTTGTATGCCAAGTTAATAAAATGCTCATTTTATCAAAGGAAGATCCATTACTTGGGGAAAATTATTTCAAAAGAAGGGATTGTCATGGATCCTGAGAAGGTTGAGGCCATCAGAGAATGGTCAGTGCCAAGGAATGTGGCAGAAGTTAGATCCTTTATGGGTCTAGCGGGCTATTACATAAGGTTTATCATAGGGTTCTCAAAGATATCTCACCCTATCACTTCCTTGCAAAGGAAGGAGGAAAAGTTTCAGTGGACTAAAGAGTGTGAGAAAAGTTTCCAGCGATTGAAGAAACTGTTAACCAATGCTCCAATATTGAGGATTGCAAATCCAAATGTGGATTTCATGGTGTGCACAAATGCATGTAAAGAAGGGTTCGAAGGAGTTCTCAGTTAGAATGGATTTGTAATCTGTTATGAGTCCAGGAAGCTGAAAGAGCACGAAAAGAATTATGCCACTCACGATTTGGAGTTGGCAACAATCATTCACACTCTGAGGAAATGGAGGCATTACCTCATGGGAAGGAGGTTTGAACTCAGAACAGACCATAATGGTCTGAAATATTTGTTTGATCAACCAACCTTAAATGCTAGACAAAGTAGGTGGCTGGAATTTCTGTGTGAGTACGACTTTGAGATCAAGCATATCAAAGGAAAGGAGAATAAAGTGGCTGATGCACTTAGCAGGAGGGTGCATGAATTATGTGCTACAACCATTAGCATGTATCAGACTGATATTAAAAGAAGAATTCTGGAGGCTGCAAATGTAGATCTGCAGTACAGAGAATTGGTAGCCAAGCTACAACAGGGTAAGATGCCACAGAAGATGGAAATTTATAAATTGGAAACCGATGGAATATTGTTGTACAAGAAAAAAAAAATTGTACCCAATGTCTAGTGCTTGAAACAAATGATTTTGCAGGAGATGCATAATGTGCCTTATGTAGGCACCCTGGATATCATAAAACAGTAACAACAGTCAAGAGCCATTACTTTTGGCCAGGTATAAAGAGAGATATCGTTGAATACATCACCAGATGTATGGAGTGCCAGAAAGTTAAAGCTGGGCATAGGCACCCAACAAGGTTGCTGCAACCTTTACCCATTTTCGAGTGGAAGTGGGAAGTGGTGACAATGGATTTTATTACAAGATTGCCCAGAACAAGCAAGTTGCATGATTCGATCATGGTAGTGGTGGACAAGATTACAAAATCTGCCCATTTTATTCCACTGAAAACTACTCACAAGGCAACAGATGTTGCTGATATTTTCTTGAAGGAAGTGGCACGATTGCCCAAAATTCCTAAAATGATTGTGTCCGACAGAGACCCGAAATTCACCTCGAATTTTTAGAAAGGATTGTTCAAAGGATTCAGAACGAATCTGAACTTTAGTACAGCTTATCATCCTGAGTCTGATGGATAGACAGAGAGGGTGAATAGAGTAATAGAAGACATACTGAGAATGTATGTGATGGACAAACCATCAAGATGGGAAGACTACCTGCACTTGGTAGAATTCGCCTACAATAATGGGTATCATGCATTGTTGAAGATGAGCCCATTTGAAGCACTTTATGGAAGAAAGTGCAATACTCCAGTGAGCTAGGATAATCCAGCTGATAGACCAATAGTTGGGCCAGAGTTGCTCAAGGAGATGGAGGACCAAATGATAAAAATTAAGTAGAATTTGAAAGTTGCCCAAGACAGGCAGAAAAGTTATGTTGATAAGAATAGAATCCACAGAGAGTTCAAAGTGGGTGATCATGTTTTCATGAAAGTGAAAGCTAACAGGAGTTCCCTGAAGCTGGGAAGTTGCACCAAGCTGGCAGCCATATTTTGTTGGCCATTTGAAATCCTGGAAAGGATTGGGCTAGTTGCATATATGCTTGCATTACCTGCATCTATGACTGTACATAATTTGTTTCATGTTTCATTTATTAAGAAATATATACCAGATGCTAATCATGTTATCAATTGGAATGTGATTCAGGTGGAACAAGAAGGTGTCCTGCAAGTGCATCTTGAGCACATATTGGATAGGAAAAACAAACAACTCCGGAATCGAGCTATAGGGCTTGTAAAGGTCCAGTGGATCTGGTACAGTCCTGGGGACGTGACATGGGGGCATGAAGTTGTTATGCGGGCAGAGTACCCGCATCTTTTTGAAAATTTTGAAAATCTTGCAGATGCAGTGTAAAGTTGCATTGAGGACAATGCAAAAATAAGGGGAGGGGATTGTAATGTCCCCAAGGCCGATCCCTATTGTAAATCATGTCTATGAAGTATAAATCTTGCATTATGAATTGTAATTATGTTTTATAGGCTGGTGAGCCAAGTTTATATAAGTTGGTGGGCTTATGTGTTATTAGGTCGGAGAGACTAAGTGTTAAGGTCGAGAGCTTGCTTTTGTATATGTAATCATGAAGAACATTAATAAAAATATAAAAATTGTTGTGTGCAGACCGACCATGATGAATGAGTGATGGGGGACTAAGCTTCCACATAGTGTGTAAGGGATTGGGGGCTGGAAGGTTGGAAAGAGAGGCTAAGTGTTGAGCCTAAGGGCTTAAGTCCTTGAGAATAATATTTTAATATTATTCCAAAATCCATGTGAAATATATGTTTTTTCCTAAGTTCCTGGAGAGGAATGCATGCTGATGGAGTGCATGCAGCTTCATGGGTGACATGTGTCAACCCAGGCACATGCAGTTAAAAAAATGCAGAAGTCAGTCGTGGGGGGGGTTCTGTCATTCTGTCATCCTCCGCCTGGGTTCATGGGGATGCCCGTCTGAACTCATTTTGCCTCTGCATCTACATTTTCTTACCCACGCACCATGAAGGAAACACTGACAGGAAAATTGTTTGCTCTTGCATTCTTCCATTCTCCACCTGAGTCGCTTTTCCATTCCCCATCCTACGTGAATTCTGTTTAGCTATGTGATCGACCTTTGCATTGATTCCTTGTCACGCACCCTGAAACTAGTGGCAAACTCGTGGACTGAGCCCTGACTCTTGTGAAGTCTGAGCACTCTGTAAATGTCTTAACTGTGCTGTGTCTTAGTGTGGACTGTTGTCGTTTTTCGATGTCCATACCCAAATTCTTGTTGCTGTTGTCACCGTGAGTTAACCGAATTGCTATTGTTGTTGTGGTTATCCTCACCATGCAGGAATTGAGTCAGAAGGGTATGAAGAACTGGGTTTTAAGGACCTTAGTTGAAAAGGCAGTCTGTCAGGCCTATGAGAAGCTATTTCTAGGTGAAGGAGTCTATTGGGAAGTGGTATTCTTCCAGAGAGAGTCCAGTACTAGCTACAGAGTTCTAAGAATTCCTGATCTGGCCTATTGCTGAGACCCAAAGAGGGAGATGAAACACCGATGGACTGTGCTTGTGAGGGTCTATACTCCCGGGTGGAATAGTCATGTGGGGAATGAGAGTCCGTGAGTAGTGGGCATAAGAAGGCATCTTGGGAAGAATCCTTCTGGTTATTTTGTGAAGTTTTCCTTATAACCTCAGCCTAGACTAGGATTCCTTGCCTTGGGTGGATCTTAGTCCCATCTCAGGGGTGACCCACTACTGAGCTTGATAAGCAGCGTGGTCTAAGGCTGGGAGGTTCATGGAAGGCCTGGACGTAGTTGGTGGAATTACCACGGTTTCAAAGATAAGTATCAGCTTATGCTTAATATTATGTTTTTCATGCCTGTGATGCTTATATGTATCATGTATTCTGTTGTGCATATGAATTATGGTTAACGCCAGGGATTATTTATGTTAGCAGTAATCTTGTGCTTACTCTGAGTTAAATGTGTTTAATATGACTTAAATGCATGTTATTAATTAAGTATGAGAATGATGTTGTTCCGCACAGTAG
>ML827759.1:25694-39868 GCA_009831015.1 Picea engelmannii | reverse complement strand
GCTTATCTCTGAGAAGAGATGTGGCTACTACTCGCATCCGTGAGAAGATTATTACAATGAGGCTCTAGAGGCATTTTTACAATAGACAAGAATGCCAAAAGTCATAGACATCCAAAATCCTAACCCTAGGAGATGAAGCGCCAAAAGTCATGTGGGCCCCGTTTGGGTAAGTTAGTACATCAACTTCCCAGGGTCGTAACTTTTGCATACGATCTCCGTTTTAGGTGTGTGATAGCTCGTTGGAAAGGTATTGTCGAGGAGATTAATTTTGGGGGATCAATTATTCCTTTGGATATCATTGAGAACCTCGATCTCAAAAAACCTTCGTTTAGGCCCCCAAAATGGCCCCGGAAGTTAAAACCTGCTAAAAATAGTAGATTGCCAAAATTGCCAGAAAACTATTTTGAGCCAGTCAGAAAAGGTGGGTGGCCACCTATATCCACCTGGATCATTATAGAAATGAAGGATGTTGTTAAACATGAAGTCCTACCAAGTAAGGAAGAACTAGAGAAAATAGAGTTTGATTTAAAGGATGATGAATCAAACTCTACAAAAGAACAACAAGAAGAAGATCCTCATACTCTGGTATTGAGGAGATTGGTTCGAGAAAGAAGGCTACTGGAAAGGTAAAATCCATTTGATTTTTGTTCAAATTTTTCTCTGTCTATTACTGATGACGATCCTAGAATTGTCAGGGAGTCAGTGGATTCAGAGGATGGAAAGCTTTGGAAAAAGGCCATGGATGAAGAAGTGGCAGCCTTGGATAAGAATGATGCTTTGGATCTAGTGGAGTTGTTGACTGGAAGAAATCCCATTGGAAGCAAATGGGTATTAAAAAAGAAGCTTAGTGTAGAAGGAAAAGTGGAGAAATAAAAGCTCGGCTAGTAGCAAAGGGTTATTCCCAGGTTGAGGGAATTGATTTTGGTGTGATTTTTTCTCCTGTTTCCAAGTTAACTTCTATAATATTTATGTTATTTGTTGCTGCTTCATTTTATTTTGAATTATAATAGATGGATGTGAAGACAACATTCTTACATGGGGATCTGGAAGAAGAAATCTATATGAAGTAGCCAGAAGGATTTGCTGTGAAGGGAAAGAAGGAGCTGGTATGCAAGTTGAAAAAGTCCCTGTATGGTTTAAAACTATCACCAAGGATGTGGTATCATAAATTTGATACTTATATGTTGGCACTTGGCTTCACGAGAAGCAAAGAGGATCATTGTGTGTATTTTAAATTAATTGGTGATCATTTGATTTATTTGGTCTTGTATGTGGATGAAATGTTGCTGATAGGAATCAACAAGGAGATTATTCAGGATGTGAAAACCTAGTTGTCCTTTAAATTTGACATGAAGAGTCTCAGTGCTTCAAATTTTATTTTGGGAATGGAAATTAAAAGAGATTAGAAAAATAAGAAACTTTGGTTAAATCAAAGAAAATATGTCGAGACAATATTGCAGAGGTTTAATATGTGGGAATGTAAATTGGTCAAGATTCCTATTCATGTTGGTGTAAAGTTATCTGCGGATTAGTGTCCCAAGACACAGGAAGAGGAGGAGGACATGTCTCATGTTCCATATGCAAGTGCAAATGGAAGTTTGATGTATGCAAGGGTCTGTACTAGACCGGACATTTCACATGCAGTGGGTGTTTTGAGCAGGTATATGTCAAAACTAGGGAAGGAGCATTGGACAATAGTAAAAAGGGTTTTCAGGTACTTCTGTGGCACTGCTAGCTATGGATTGTGCTACCAAGGAAGACCAGGATTGGATAGAGTGTTGGATATACATGGCTTTGTGGATGTAGACTGGGCTGGAGATATGGATTGTAGGAGATCTACAAGCGGGTATGTGTTTAACCTATTTCGAGGAACAATAAGTTGGATGAGCAAAAGATAGGTTGTAGTGGCATTTTCAACTACAAAAGTTGAATACATGGCAAACACTCATGCAAGTAAGGAAGCAGTATGGCTACAAAGATTGTGTTCAGGTATTGGGTTGGTATAACAAGTTGTAAGGATAGATTGTGACAGTTAGAGTGCAATTTTTTTGGCAAAGAACCCGACTTATCATTCAAAGACAAAGCATATTGATATTCAACATCACTTTCTGAGAGACATGATTGAAGAAAAGAAAGTGTTGTTGATGAAGGTGGACACTTTGAAGAATGTTGCAGATTCATTAACAAAATCAGTGAGCACTGAGAATTTCTCTTGGTGTAGAGGATCCATGGGCATTGTTTCTCTAGATTCTTGACTATGTAACCTTGTAGCTCCTTGTATGTAAAGAAAACAATAAGTGGGAGAATGTTGTGTATGTGTTATATTCTTTGCATGATTAGTAGTTTCTGTGTTGCACCAGGCGCGCATGGGGGTCTGAGAGGGTCGAAAGACCCCCGCGCGAGGGTTCGAGGGAAACGCCCCCGATAATTTTTTTTTCCTCGAGAAACGTTTCTCATTTTTGCCTTGTTTTTTGTGTTGCCTTGATTTTTGTGTCCATTGTTGGGCGGTTTTTCGACACATGGTTTTTTGTCGATGGTTTTCTATTTCTGGTTAAGAAATTAGGGTTGTTGACTAATCCAAGTCATTGGGTTAGGGTTTTGGATGCCGCTGGCTCCTATATTTATATTGTAGTGTAAACAATGTATCACTATGAATGAATATAGAATATGTTGATTTTCCCGGTTTGGGTTTCCAGGGGAAAAATCTCTGTGTAATGTTTGTATTTTCCATTGTATCTTTTCTGTTCTTTGACTAAAAATCTATTTGCAGTAAATATTGTAAAAGGTTAAAATCTACACTACCCACCTCTTCTAGTTGGCTCATATACAACTTTCATCTTGGTAGTTTGTTTTCTAGCTTTTCGGGTTCTAAACTTTCGGGGCTGTTTTGAGGCCCTAAACAATGTTTTTTGGGCCTGCCATAGTCACACTATAGGAAAAGTTAGAGTGTGATGGAATAATGTGTATTCCTCGGATAGACCTTTCAAACAGGATATTGTGTGCCTAAAACAAAGATTGTATGCAAAAGTTACGACCTCATGAGGTTGATGTACCAACTTACCCCAATGGGGCCCACATTACTTTTGGCAATTCATCTCCTAAGGTTAGGTTTTTGTATTTATAGGGTTTTGGAATTCATTTTTGATGTAAAACGGATTTTGGAGCCTCATTGTACTCATATTCTTGTGAATGAGCATAGTCGTCACATCTCTTCTCAGAGATAAGTTGACACCATTATAGTAATCTTGTTTCAATATGCATTTTTACAGTTTCAACATATTTCTTATTTAATAGAAGTCAAGTTTTATTGTATCTCTGTTATTATTCACTGTATCTCTGTGTTAATATTATAGATCTATGTTTCCATTTCGTTCCGCTCATAAATATGGATCAATGGTATCAGAGAAGTCTGCTTTTTATTTGTTTCTCTGTGCATGTCCCCAATGAGGTCAGGGTATAAGAAGTTGGGAATCAAACCAATTGAGCCCTTGCAAGATTGACCTTGCTGAACCTAATGACCACCCATGGGGGAAGAAAAGAGAGACGATGGGGTAGGAGATCCCTTTAAATTTTTGCTTGAGGAATCCCTCTCACGAAAAAGGAATGAGATGATGGATAACTTTGCGCAAATCCTTCAACGACTACCAACGAGAGATGCATCTACATCAAGCGGAGGCGCCACCCCCTTCAAGGTACATATCAACTTTGGTATTCCTATATTTGAAGGTCAAATAGATGTGGATGCTGTATAAAAATGGTTAAACCTTCTAGAAGGGTATTTTTTTGTCCACAATTTTTTTGATAGAGAAAAGATTACATTTTCTCTCCTCAAGGTCGTCCCCCATGTCAAAGATTGGTGGGAGAACTTCTATGAGGAAAAGGAAACATAGGGATCTAAATTATTTGTAGTTGCACCCACTTGAGGTTCATTCAGGGATGCTATTAAGAAAAAATACTACCCTGTTGGAAGTAATGACGACTTATATACAAGATGGACCACACTACGATAGGAAATGGACCAAATAGTGCCAGATTTCACCAATGTCTTCCATACCTTGTGCACCAAGTTGGGTATCAAAGACTCTGAGAGACATCTGGTGCTCAAGTACCACAATGGTATGCATAGATACATCCAAACAAAAATGGAGTTTCTAGACATTTTGTCCTTGGGTGCGGCCTATCGATATGCTGTCAAAATAGAACAAAAGCTTAAACAGAATACGCAAGAGTTTGGGTCTACAAACCCCTCACAACAGAAGCAGGGAAAAGGCAACCCCAACCCACAGAAAAAAAGGCAGAGAAAGGATGGAAAACCTTAGGAAAACCAGTCCAAAACTCAAACAAAGAAGGACAATGGGAAGACAAAGAAGGACACCAGGAAATAGTGTGATTTCCATAAGAGCCCCTAGCATAATACCGCTGAATGTCACTCAAAGCATTCATTGGTGGTCGAGGTGAAATCCTCTGAATCGGATGCAGGATCCGACTTTGATTTAGAACCATAAAAAGGGAGACAGATCATTGATGTAGAACCCAGTGCAACCGTTGCTACCACCACCAAGGTCCAGCCCGACAAACCTGATGAACTAGAGGAAGGTGAGAACCTCTTTTATTCACATATGTGGGTGAAGGGTACTCCACTGCACTTCATAATTCATAGCGATAGCTAGAATAGCCTCATCTCATCAGAGGTTATCAAGCAATTGGCCCTGCCGACATAACCACACTCACAGTTGTACACCATCAGATGGATCCACCAAGGGAATGATCTTCACATTATCCAACAGTGTCACATGACCTATGACATCAAGCTCTTCAAAGATGAGGTATTGTGTGATGTTGCCCCCCTTGAAGTTTGTAATGTTCTCTTAGTCTAACCTTATTTATGGAAACATCATGTTGTATATGAGTCTAGGCCTCACAGTGTTATTATTACTTTGGATAGGAAATTATACAGGATACCATAGGTAGTCCCATCTACCATGATTTCCTTGATCTCTGCCAAGCAATGCAGGAAGATCATATCTCAGACTGAGAAGTTTCACTTCTTCGTGATTCATGCTCAAAGTGAGTGGAAGGTTGCAACCACATCCATGACCTTCGAAATAAGTCTTTCCATGTAGCAGAAGCAAGTGAGTAAGGTTGTGGAGGAATACAAATAAATATTCTCCTCACCCATTGGGGTACCTCTGCACAGTTAGGTCAAGCACTCAATCAATATGACCCCCAACGCATCACTACCTAGTGGGCCAATCTATCGTCGCTCTTTGTCAGAAAATGAGGAAATAAAGCGCTAGATCCAAGAGATACTTGAAAATGGGCACATATTACCAAGATCATCACCTTGTGGAATCCCAATCATGTTTGTGCAAAAGAAAGATAGGTCCTAGAGACTCTGCATTGATTACTAGGCCCTAAAAAAAATCACAGTTGGGAACCGGTACCCAATTCCCTAAATTGACGATCTCCTTGACCAACTCAAGGGGGGAAAATACTTCACTAAGATTGATCTAAAGTACGGATACCACCAAGTCCCAATAGAGTAGATCGATGTATGGAAGACTTCCTTCAAGTCCAAAGAAGGTGTTTTTGAATGGTTGGTCATGCCCTTTGGATTGATAAATGCCCCAACAACTTTCATGAGAATGATGGACGATATCTTGCAACCTTTCACCAATTCTTTTGTGGTCATGTATTTGGATGACATCCTCATATTCAACAATAATTGGGCGGAAAACTTGCAACACATTCAGTAGGTTCTGCACACTCTGCAACAACATAATCTATATGCAAATTTGGAAAAATGCTCCTTCGACATGAACAAGGTCCAATACCTGGGACACATTCTTGATGAGAATGGGGTGCATGTTGATACAACCAAGATCCAGGTCATCCATGATTGGCCATTCCCGAACACTCTCACTGAGCTTCAAATCTTCTTAGGCCTTGCCAATTTCTATCGTAGGTTCGTGTTGGGATTCTCCCACATTGCATGGGCCCTTCACCAAGTGACCAGGGGTGGTGGAAAGGAAAAATTTGTGTGGGGCTAGTCACAAAAGAAAGTGTTTGATGATTTGAAGCAACACTTGTGCTCAACCCCAATGATCTCATTACGCGACCTGCAACTACCTTTTGAGATTGAGACATATGCTTTAGACTATGTTGTGGGAATAATTCTCACTCAACATGGACATCCCGTGGCCTATCATAGTGAGACGCTATCAGATATTTTCCATAAGTACCCACTTACGATTAATAAATGTACTCCATTGTACAAGTGTGTATCCAGTGGAGGAATTACATTCTCAAGAAGGAGAAAGTCATCCACACTGATCATAAGCCTCTACAATTCATGCAGACACAAGGAAAATTGTAGAATGACTGCCATCAAAAGTGGTCCACATACTTGCGGTTGTTCCATCTCAACATCAAGTATAAGAAAGGGAGCACCAACTATGTCGCTCACTGCCTCAACTGAACTCCAGTTTTTGCACTAAGCATGATGCTACACTCCTGCGGACATGAGACCTCCGGATGGCCCCAACTCTACAAGTAAGATCCCGACTTCGCCACTACCTACCAGATGTTGGTCACAAACACAAGTGTCACCGATTTTCATCTAAAACACAGGTTGTTGTGCCATCTGGGCCATCACTGCGTTCCATCAAGTGAGCGAGCGAAGCTGACTATAGTTGGCTGGTAGGACACTTCGACGTAGAGAAGAAAATGGTAGTGCTGCAAAAACATTTCTATTGAACAAAACTTCGACATGATGTTAGCAAGTATATCAGGTCTTGCACAACCTGTGCCATTTTCAAACGGACCATTAAGAAACAAGGCATGTACACCCCTTTTACTACTCCCGACAGGCCCTGGGAATCCATCTCGATGGACTACATTTCGGGCCTTCCTTCAACCAGGCAGGGAAATGACTGTGTTTTTGTGGTTTTTGATTGATTTTCCAAGATGGCAATTCTGGTCACATACAAGAAGATAATCACAACATAGGCCACTGCCAATCTCTTCTTCGAACGAGTGTGGGTACATTTTGGTATACCACAAAAAATCGTATTTGATCGGGACAATCGGTTCCTCAACACATTATGGTCGAACCTCTGGTCATGGTTGGACACCAATCTCACCAAATCCATGACCTTCCAACCCCAAACGGATGGCCAAACCAAGGTCATCAACAGGATGATCGTGCATATTTTGTGCATGTACAATTCCAAGCACCTGCACACATGGGATGAGAATATTCCCTATGTTCAACACAATTTCATAGAGCCATACATAGCTCCACTGACCACAACCCCTTTCAGGTGGGGATGGTATTTCAACCATTGGGTCCCATGGATGTTGCACTACCCCTTGCATCTACACAGGACGAATCATCCCATGCACAAACTGAAGCCAACAAATCCACCCGATTCATTGAACGAGTCCAAAACATCCGCAAACAGGTTCAAGATATTTTTCAGAAGTGCAATGCCAAGTACAAACAATGCCATGATCAACACCAGGTGCCACACAAGTTTTAGGTGGAAGATAAAGTTCGGTTGCAGTTGCAGAAAGAACGCCTTACAAGACCCCATTGAAAGCTTTTTCCACTTCGCTATGGACCTTGCACCATCACCAAGGCTATGGGTGACAATCCTTTTGAGATCAACATTCCCCACTTCCTTGGATTGCACCCAATGTTTAATGTGGACCTCCTTAGGCCATACTTTCTGCCCTTATTGGACACCTCAGAGATAGAAGAACAAATGACACCGACATAACTCAATGTTGAATGCATGGAACATGCATCCAATGATTAGATTGTGGACACACAGGTCAAGGTCAGTCGCCAACATAATCTCATATTTATCGAGTTGTCAAAGAGGGGTAGCTCTTACACCAAGGAAAGTGGCTCACCCGGGGCCAAATTGAACAGAATTTTCCTCATCTGATGGGGGAACTCAATGCAATGGAGACCATTTCTTCCTAAGGAGGGAGGATTGATCCAGGTGGATATCATTGGCCACCCACCTCTTCGAGTTGTCTCACATGCAACTTTCATCTTGGCAGTTATATTGTTTTTTTTTTATCTTGGCAGCGTTTTTCTAGTTTTTCGGGTCCTAAACTTCTGGGGTCATTTTGAGGCCCTAAACATCATTTTTTGGTCCCGCCACAGTCACACTAGTGATGAAGTCAAAGTGTGACTACATAATATGTATTCCTTGGATAGATATTTCCAACGAGCTATTGTGTGCCTAAAATGAAGATCATATGCAAAAGTTACGACCCCAAGAAGTTGATGTACCAACTTACCCCAACGGGGCCCACGTGAATTTTGGTGCTTCATCTCCTAGGGTTAGGTTTTTGGATGTTTAGGGTTTTGGCGTTCATGTTTGATGTAAAAATTCTTTTGGAGCCTCATTGTACTCATCTTCTTGCAAATGAGCATAACCGTCACATCTCTTCTCAGAGATAATCTACCACCATTCTAGCAAGCTTGTTTCAGTCTGCATTTTTACAGTTTCAACATATTTCTTATTTAATAGAAGTCCATTTTTAGCGTATCTATGTTATTATTCACTATATCTCTGTGTCAATATCATATATCTATATTTCCATTTTGTTCCACTCATAAATCCAGATCAGTCTAAAAGGAGGCCTAGATTCAAAGCAAACCTAGAAACTATGTAAACTGGGATTAGAAGAGAGAAAAAAATTGTGTCTGGGAGGATTGATCAAAGGCCCAACGAACCACTACTGCCATTGCATTGAGGAGAATCCGACCACTCTAGAGAAAAAGTGCACTTATGTCATCGCTCTTGGTAATGATGGCACAACTACGGGGCTCAAAGTGAGTCATAAAGGTCTCATAATTTCCATTCCATCATCTCCTGATGGAATTATTGTTCCACCATGTCCCTCCAAAGATTAAAAAATCAATTGAAGTTGTTCATCTAAAAGTCTCTTGGGATAGTCCTCTTCACCAGTCCAGTGGGAGTTTTCCTCTTGACCCTGATACCTAGTACCCACATTGTCCCTCTCGGAAAGAGAAACATGGGCATCCTTATTATATTGGTTTAGAACTGATGGAAATTCCTCCTCCACAACTGCATATCCCCAAACCTCTTCCTCCAGAGGGATTGTCGTCGAGTTCCGGTCTTCTGCCATTTGATTCAAAGTTTGGTGGGATGAACCAAAGACACTAGAGGAGGGAGAAGGAGTTCTACGTTGTCTCGAGTAACTTTGGAAAGTGACACTTCCTCTGTGAACCTTTGTCTTTTCATGAGGCATGATGCAAGAATGGGAAGAATTCAACACACAATCTAGGAAGAACTAGAATAAACCTAAAACTGGAATCCTTAGGATGGATACAAAGTAGGACACCGTGTTTCTACCGAAATTGAATGGCAAGGGTGCGAGATAATCCAAGTAAATGGTGAATGAATCCATTTAGAGGTCCTGAGCCATTAAAACCTCCATTACTATGTCATAAACACCTTCCATAGGAACATTACCAGAGCTTGCAAAGCTAGCCGACGACCTAACCCAAATCATTAAGGCTCACATGAGGCAATGACCTCGGACGTTTAATCTCGCGTCAAAAACAATCCCCAAGTGAAAATAAGAGCACTTGGTGGCTGCACAAAATGTCAAGTGGCTTAATGTCATGCTGGGAAAGGTGGCACCCCATCCGAGGTATTTTTCACAATTTTAAACCTGTAATATATTGACTTTATTTTTCACAATTTTAAACCTGCAATATATTGACTTTATTTTTCACAATTTTTAAATCTTCATTATGAATGAATATGATAAGATATTGATCAACAAAGTGAAGCCCCCATAAATTAAAGATTCTTGGAAGATCATAAATACTTTAATTTGGATCCCTAATTTTATTGAGCAAGCCAAGCTGTTTACTTTAATTACTAATAACCTATCAAAACATATCCCATCAAAATATTTACAAAGTTGTTAGTAGATGTTCCCTACATGTAATGGTGATTGTTTCAAATCTCTCATGTGTCAAGCCCGTCATTTTCTTCATTCAACAAAATGAATTCCATCCATCATCAAAATTTTAGAAGACCAATTCCTAAATATATGGTTGATATGGTCATCTAGATCTCTAACTTCAACGATGTGAGATTTTCTCATGAATTGAACTGCAAGTAGTACCAGAGAAGGTTTTGACCATAAAATTTTGGTTATTAAAGCAATTTCAGGAGAATAAGAGAAGGCGAGAGAACAAGGAGGAGGGAAGCATCATAATAACTTGGAAGAACATTATTTATTAATAAAAGTTATTACTTGGAAAACTTCAATTGTCCCCAATGACAGGTGGAGTTTCCACTCGAAACGTTGGACGTTTCAAAACTCATGATTTATCCATAAAGTTTTCTAACAAAAATATAATTTTTAAAATTAAAGAACTATTCTATAACAAACTATATAGAAACACTCGAAATAATTTAAAATTAAAACATTAATTAACAAATATTATACAAAATAATTTTAAATTAAAACATTAACTAGTAGTAATGGTACAACGATGGTTGCACAAGAGTTTGGTGTAATTCAACTACAAATTTTTGGTGACTCAATGTTGGTTATTCAATGGATGCGAAAATAAATTGTTTTAAGGAATTTTATCTTACAACCTCATGATGAATTTCTTAATCTTCCCACAATATTTTCATACATATCATTATCTCATACTTATAGGGAAAGAAACATAATTGCCTTTGGGCTCTCAAAAGTTGGAGTTGGGCTCGAATGAGGAGTATGGATCATTTCTATAATCCAAAATGGACGTGTTAGGAGGTGAAGGAAATATCTAGATATTTGATATTATTTAGTAGAGTGGTGCATGGTTATCCTCACGCTGTAAGGTTTGGGCATGGAGCACTTGAGGAAATTTTTTCTAGAACCTTCATATGTACCACGATTTTTTGGAACCTTCCTATGTATTTTCTAGTATCCTCCTATGTATTTTACAAAAGGGAAATGACCCCATGCATTTAAAAAATGGAAACTCATTGTAAGAAGATTTCCTGAGTAATTATAGAATTTGAAGTTGTCATTGCCTTGTGGTTTTACCTATGCACAACATGGTTTCCACGTAAATCTCGTGTACAATTGTCATTGTTGTTTTATGGTGCTATATATATAACATCCAGTAATGGAGCCAGGTTCTTTGAAAACTCATTGGCCTAGGGTTTTCTATGAGTGGCAGCTACAACAATGACAAGAGTTGTAACCAATTTTGTTATTGAGAAGTTTGATGGCAATAATTTCTCCCTATGGAAGATGAAGGTGGAGGATTTGTTGGTTCAAAATGAGAAATCCCTCTAGCCTTAAAATGGATTGTGCATAAACCTAATAGCATGACAGATGAGGAGTGGAAAAAGAAAAACAAGAAGGTGGTTTCTATAATTTGTCTTTGCCTAGCAAATATGTAGACCACACAAGGGAGGAGAGAATAGACAATGTATTGAGAAACTATGTGATTCTAGAGTATAGTAAATTATACGTCAATGTTACTATGAGGTAGGATACATGGTATACAACTTACTTCTTCTAAATTTCCATGATGTCGAGGGAATGTCGTAATGGGTGAAGACAATGTGTTTTTTCAAGGATTTCTAAAAAATGTGTTGCATGCTTACCATCTATTTTATACACATGGATTTGGGGAGATGTATAATCTTTATGCTAGACACGAGATTATAAATTGATATAAGTATGAAACTTGTAAATTAAATTAAATGTGAATGTCAAATGATAATTAAAAAAATGTATAAATAATACATATAGACATATCTTGCATTACAACATTGAATGTGAAGATGGTTGTAACATTTGATCCATTTAGTTTACATTCTTTTCAAGATTATGACTATGTTCTAGGGTTTGAAATTATTGTAATGGTTTGGAAAATAACACCTAGAACATCACTAAGAGATAATGTATAAACTAAAAATCTTTAAATCCATATAATGAAAAATAACAAAAAAAAGTGAAAATATACTATCCATTTTTCACCTTGTTATCCTAGTAGAATATAATAATTAAATTCTAATGTTGTTGTGAAGTAGGTTGCATGGAAACAAAACTTATTCCCCCCAAACCCCTTGAAGTCTAAGTGAAAGTCCAAGTTAGTGGATATATATTCAACAACCAAACTATATGGAGATCTGTCTCAAGATTTTTGTCAATCAGGGTAGGCATATCAATAACATTGGGAATTCAATATATAATTGATAATAAAAATAAATGAAATCTAATGTTAAATTGTCTTAAAAATTAAGGCAATAAAAAATGACTAAAATGTGTACTCTTTGTTAATACTAGTTTCCCCAAAGTTTAGTATATGGATATTCCTATCTAAATATTCATCCCCTACATTGTTAGAAATCTTTATCCTTAATTTCTTTTGCAAAACAATATCAATGTGTTTAGTTGTGTCTATATGTTTACAAGGTAAAATATAATCTTAACAATGCATTTTTTCATAAATTTTATTTTTAAAGCATTGTTGAGTTCACAAATTGTAAAATTTGACTATGCAAAATATTTCTAATGAATTTAATCCTTAATAATAAGTTTATATTATTAAAAAATAAATACATAAAAATGTCAATAAATACATACAACCAAAAGAATTTCTTCATTGACAAATATTCTATACACTTTCTCATGTGCACAACACAACCTTGCATCAACACCATATTTTATTTTCATATTTAGCCTGTTCAAAATATATTTCTTCATTGACAAATATTCTATACACTTTCTCATGTGCACAACACAACCTTGCATCAACACCATATTTTATTTTCATATTTGGCCTTTTCAAAATATATCACAATATATCACATCTTGGTGATTTGCTTCATAATTTTTATCTCTTTATCACCCTCTTGGACACTAAAGAATTATAGGGAGATTATGCATCACGACACAATTTTCATTTGCTTAATATGCCAACACAACCACCAACTAAACAAAACAATATTTTCATTTGCTTAATATGCCAACACAACTACCAACTAAACAAAACAATATTTATTTGGTTCCTTTCATAATGACATCTCATTCATACCTATTTTCTTCTATTTTTTTAATTTCCTATAAATGAATATGTAAATAATCATAGCATTATAAATTAATTAAAATTATAAAAAAAAACATTTTTATGAAATATTCGTTTATTTTTTTTTAATTAAATCCCTATTCTTTAATTACAATACTAAAATACAAAATTATATCCAACAAAGATAACAGATAACAAATAACAAATATGTATATAGAAAAATAACATAAAAAGAGCAAACTGAAATTCCATAATCAAAGCAACATAATTTGGTTGAAAATAATATAGCAATTAAAACACTTGAAACCAAATTATATATTTAAGATCATTAAAATGGATGAGGTTTCTAACTTTAATTATTTATGTATAGCATTATGTATAGCATTGGCTCTATGTCCATCAATCTATGTTTTTAAGTAAAGATTTGAAGGTCTCAATGGGTGCATCAAACAAGAACATAGAGAAAGAAGTGTGTGCCAATACAACTCCTTAATGAGATCCACAAATTGGAATCCAAAGAATGATGGATGAAAATATAATTGACCTTTTATATAGAATTCTAAGAATATTTGGAATACCCATACACTAGTTACATGCACATTATTGACCCAAAATATTTTTGGAACACTTGGTAGGTTGATGAACAAATCTTTACATGCTTAGTTTTTTTTGAAGTGCATATAATTTTCAATTTTATGGAGTTGCAGATGGTGGTGACATGGCTATAAGGGTTCATGCCAAATCAACCACATCTATTTTTAGATTTCTGTGGTGAGAAGTTTCAAAGTTATTTGCTGGAGAATCCACAGTTGGTGTCATTTTGTCATCAATGTTTCGAATCCGAATCGGGATTCATCATCAAGACTAATTGTCAATTAGAAAGCTTGTTGATCTTAATCCATTAATAATATATATGCAGGACAATATAAGATAACCAAATTGACTATCTATAAACCTATTTGCAAAGCTAAATAAAAATTAAAAGCAAATTAATTAATAATAATAATATATCGTAACTAATTCTATAGTGTTGATATATATATATATATATATATATATATATATATATATATATATA
>ML827758.1:152159-200270 GCA_009831015.1 Picea engelmannii | reverse complement strand
CGTAGTCGAGCGAAATTTCATTTTAGGTCTTCTTTTAGAGATCTTGAAAAATGTTAGTTATGAAAAAGTTGGTTACAAAGAGCTAGTTGTGAATCTTTATTTTTCACTAGAAGTAATTTTTCTTTCAGAGTTTCGTTTATTTCTCGTCTTTTCATCTCTCATAAACATCATTATTTTCACTGCCATATCCTTTGAGTTAAAATAATCCATTTAGAATGAACGCTAAATTTAAAATTAATTAGACTTTTATGTCTGTAGGGTCAATCAACTAATTTAGGGTTAGATCCTTGCATTAGATTGGAGAGGAAACTCTTCAAGTCTTTCAAACAAACATTGGAGTAGGAGTTAGGGAGTGTAAAATTCTAGTGACGTGAAAGTTATATGGGACCCCCCTCTAACACAAGGTCTAAAAATGAGGTCGCATGATGAAAGGAAGCAGAGATAACCCCTCCAAAGCCAAACTAAACATACTGGGGAACACATATTGAGCATATGTCATGGAGTAATATTGCTCGCATTTTTCTATGGAGCTTCGTGGACCTCCAATACATTCGATATCTTCAGTTTTCTTCAGGACCATTTTCTTTCAATACCCTCAGTAGGTTTTAGATTTGTTATCCTGATCATTTTTGTCCACCCGACTATTGAGTGTACCCGCCTGGTGACTGTTTGCGAGATGGAAAATTATTTTCCTTTATTCTAGGGACTTACACAGGTGACTATGGGGGTATACCATGGTACCTAGGGTAGACATCAGTTCACACTTTTCAGAGTATACCAAGAGAGTTCTTCTGTGTTCAATTTTCACTTGCACCAGTAAGTTTCTCTAGTGTTGGCTGGCGTAATTTTTCTTCCAACTAGATAGTGGTTTTCTTGGTTTATCTTATAGGTATTTTTCTAGTGTATTCTTGGTTTTAAACATTAGTTAAATCCATACTGTGTCGTTGATATTTTGACAAAGTGGAAGATCAGGATCTCTATCGGTCCTGAAGGCTTCAGGGCCTGCCACCGATTACATTAGAGACAACACTGCCATTTTTATAGGGAATAATTGACCAACAAGGGTCATACGAAGCAACTTGGCTGCAAGAAACTGTTCCCATCTAGCTCCGAGAGGAGATTACTCGAATTCGAAGGAACCTACTATTTATGAACTTGGAGAAGAAGCTCTCAAGTCATCCAACCCTTCGATCACTGAATTATCGGCGCCAATATTGGTACAAGTTTTCCCTCCGAGGGTGACACCTTATGAGCGTCAGATAGTCTTACAAGAAGCTATGGAAGAAAATGTTGTTACTTCATCTGAGAGTCCTCATATTCTCGTTTCTGCTACCACCATGGGGGGCATGTTGCCTCCTAACCCACCTTCATCAGTCCGGACCATGGTGGTCTCGAACCTCTCTACCTCAGGCAGTGTTCTGATACCTTCATTTGTGGAGACCATTGCTTCGTTCACGCAGAGTACGACGCGCCCTCCATTTTCATATGGGATTCTTGGATTTGATTCGAACTCCATCCTCACCTACTCTGATCTATAGACCATGGGTATAGGGGAAGGGAGCCCAAAATATCTAGTGCAAGGGTCTCCAGGGGGCACCTTATTCCCATTTAACACTATCCCTTATGGTGGGGGTCATATACCTCCTTTGTCCCCCTCACTCAGTGGTGCTTTCCACAAACCCATTGGGTCGAATATGAACTACAACTTGTTTCGAGTAGGCAGTCTAGGACCTTCATCTTACACCATGCTGATGGGATCCATGTCATTTTCTTTGTTTGAAACGTTTGGTAACAATTATTTTTTGTTAGCTACCATCTCGGCCAGGAGAACCCTGGTTTTGGACAACAAAATCCTGTGCAGGGTACTATTCCTACACAGGTGGAAAGTACAAGAGTTTTCTCCTCACAAGGACTTTGGAATTCTTGGCAAGGATAAGTTCCCTCACAAGGGATGTCGGTCGGGGGAAACCCCTTCCATGGGCAATGGAACCCCAGGAAAGTATCAATACCCATGCCCGTTGGATTGGCTAGGGGTAACCCCTTCCAAAATCTTTGGAACAAAATGCAGGGAAAAATCCCCACCCAACCCTCATTGTCCAATTACATGAATCAGTCGATTATATCACAACAAACAAATTTTTTGTGCGTTGGTCAAAGCCATGGTGTCTACCATAACCCTATTCAAAAACCCAAATTTTCCTAGCAACTTGGTGCTAGTCAAACTCCAGGCCCCCTTTTTCTTGTACATAGTACCCAACCCAAACTATCATTTATGGAAACGTTACATCTCCCAGAATTGTCAAGGTTTCTTAACAACCCGATTTTTCATGATCCGCATTGGCCCCCCATGCTGACTAAGTTTCCCTTGGATATTCTGAAATTCAAAGGAAAGCCTGGCAAAGATCAGGGTGATCACATGACAACTTTCCACCTGTGGTTCTCATCAAACTCGCTGTGAGACGACTCCATACAGTTGCGCCTGTTTCAATGCACTCTTATCAGGGGTGCCACAAAATGGTACATCGAGCTCAACTGCTTAATATATTCTTACTTTAGCAATTTGGTGATGGTTTTCCTAAACCATTTCCAACTACCTATGAGATACGATGCTGACACCAAATTGTTGGCCAACTTTGAGTAGACTAAGACCGATCATATCTCATATCACATCAGAGAATGGCAGCATTGGAAGAGTTTGATTAAGGTACAGGTCCCAACATATTTCTTACTGGAGTGGTTCCTAAAGTCTTTGGTACCATTTTTATCCAAGGATGTTGCAACTTCGGGAGTGTTTCAGAGGAGGAGGTGATCCAAAAACATCTTTTAAATGACTATGGTTGAGTTATTAAGCATGTTTTGATTAACCAATTAGGAAGCTTAGTGAAAGAAGAAAAAGTTATAGAAGAAGTATGACATCCATATAAACATGTACACAACTAAAATGAAGCATAAAACAACAACAAACCATAATACCAATGTGATAACAGAGTTCAACAATCTTGCCTACATCTCTCGTTTGTTGTCTCAGTGGGTGAGGCTTTCTTATTTATTTTCAAAGATCAATAAGTACATCATAATAGTGCCAAAAGGTTATAAAACTATTAATTTCTTTTTCTCCCAGATCTTAATAACCCAACAGAAGAAACGACACTCAAATCAGATGATCGGATCTCCCATAAATTGTCCGCAAAGGTGTGCTCCTCAAAAGCTTCCCTACATAAAAATGGCTCTGGCTTGGAAAATGTTCAACATAAACCTGCTATGAATATCCTCTCATGGCCTAAAGAAGGAATGGTTTATATATATCTAAATTTGGTAACCATATCCCAACTTCCCCATAATATATGGCCTCAAAAAGGACCCAATATCCCCCAATATTGGCCAAAAATCTTCAATAACAGGCCTAATCTAGGCCAAACTATAGGAAAAAGGACCCAAATGTGTAAAAAATTCAAACTTATCACATTAGGGCCTGAGAACGCACTCCAAATAGGGTCGCATGGAATATCAGTGGCCAAGCGCCAGCCCCTAAGGGATGTGTGTTGGCCCTTACCCTGCAGTCATTGGTCACATGACAAACATTGATAGAACCACGCCCTATATATGCACGCAAACCATGGTTACCACCCTGAATATATGGCGGGACGGTTCTTAACATTATTTCACTTGATCTAGAGTGTAGCTCGACAATAGTGGAGAAACCCCTCAAAACTGTGGTTATATGTAACCATAATCCCGCGGGCTGGGACTAGGCCCCAACCCCTTTCCACCTCCGATTTGACATATATTGCACTTTATATAATATAAAGGTGGATTATATAAACAAGTACCAAATGTGGCGCATTGGCATCTGACCTATCCATAATACTTTCCCCTGCCAAGAGGTCATGGGGTCGAATCCCATGAGCTCCAAAAAATTTTGACCAACCATCAAATGATAGGGTACCACATGGCAGCCCATGCCCGGGTCGTGTGGCACCATTTAATTTTCTGAGAATGTGCCACTTGTCAACATATGATTAGATCACTTTCATCTGCCCAGTCAGCCTACTATTTTCCTACCACGTGTCTCAATGATACATCAACATGACCTCATGCTCATGTCATCATTGACTTTTTGCCATTTGACTATTGACTTTTGCCTGTTTGGGAAAACAAATAGAATGTGATATCAGGAGCATACGACATCTATTTGAGCCTGTTAAAGTTTCATTGGGTTCATATCGACGAGGCCTACACACAAATCTGTTTTGAATCCATTCTAAGAACATTGTTTTTTAGGCCTTTCTAAGCCCCATCAAGCTCCTGGATCCGATTATGGATCACACCTCCCCACTAAAGGGCCTTTTGGTCCCCAAAAGGTTACTGACCATTCAACAATCTTGGGATAGGCCACTCATCTTGTCCTCTATATCTGGACTCTATCCTGTGCACTTGTCTCATCAAGATCATTTGTAACACAATCATGACAACTGACAACATATTGTTAGCCATTTGAGCCCTGTCACATTTTACTAAAGCCCCTATCATCCATGTAGACAACATTACTAATGATAGCATCAAAAACATGACTGCAAATGAGTTTATATACTTGTAATATTTGCATGACATGAGCTTATCTTAAAGAAAACTATGATTGATTTTCCATTCAACAATCATTTCCTGCTCTTTATTATGATCTATTACTTGATTGGAAACAATTATATGTTTGTTGCTTTCTTGAACTTCCTTAATTGTTCCATAGTTTGAAGAGTTTTATTTTCTTTTACATGATGACCATGAACCACATAATTTTGACCTTCTTTGATTAATTGATATTGATTCTTTGTCTCGTAGAATATTTCTTTACAACCATATAAGTATGGACTGCCTAAGACCATTCCACATTCACTTAATGGCACCACATCACATGTTACCTCGTCCACATACTTAGATGAAATTGCAAATTTTAATTTGCACTGCTTGGTTATGTGAATTTGATGATGGTTTCTTGTCCATTTAAGTGTGTAGGAATTATGACGTATTTGTGTTTTTAACCCCAATTGCTTAACCAAGTCCTCTGAAATTAAGTTAGATTGAGATCCACTATCGATTAATGTATCAACCTTAGTGTCCTTCCTGATGACCTTGATGTGAAACAAATTACTTCTACAATCAAGTGCTTTACCAATTTTACCTGTCATACCAACCAATGAGACATTTGATTCGTCACTTGAATCTTATTCCATGTCTATCGGTCATGTTGTCACTACAACTATTTGCCTCCCTTTCATTTCCTTGAAACACTTTGGTATCTTATCGGGATGCAACTTCCAGCAATGTTCCTAATCATGCCCCTCTTTCATGTAATTCTTACAAGAGGGTCTCTCTTCCTTTCTTGTCACTGTATTTTCCTTTTTTCCATTCCACTTCCTCTTGTCCTCTTTCCTTGAAGATGATTACCCTGATACTCCAACACGTGTTTTCCCTGCTTCAATGTATGTCGCTTGAACATAAATATCATCAAGGTTAGTTGGTACAAACATGAATACATTTTTTATAATGTGTGTAGGTAAACCTCTGATATACTTCGTAAGAGTTTCTTAGGTATGCAAAGGGATATCTAACATCAATGCCATTTTTTGAAAGCCATCTATGTATTCTTTCACTATTTGTCCTTTTCTTAGTTTCAAAGCTTTCCATTCAATTAATGCGTTCTCTTTATAACCCAAAGGATAGAATTTCTTCCTAAGTGCATAAATAAAACTTTTCCATGATGGAAATAAATTGCCCACTTGTTGTGTTCTGTTTTGCAACTTTATTTTCCACCAGATTAGTGTTATGTCTGCAAGTCTCAATGATGCCAACTTAATTTGTGTGGCCTCATCCTTGATCTATTGCAAAATGAAATAGACCTCCATCTGTCTAAACCAATATTCAAGTCTCTCTACATTAACTTCACCATCATACATGGGTAATTTGAATTTAACATCAAGTTTAAAAAATGGCATTTAATTCTTATGTTTATGAACATGTTTCTTTGCATTGGATTTAGAACTTGAACTTGAAGAAGAAGGAGAAGAAGGAGGTGATGATGGAGGTGAAGGAGGAACCCGAGGAGGATCCTCTCCTTATTCACTTTTCCCCTTTGAATATTCACCTGGTTTTGGTCTTTTCCGTTCCAAGTAATCCTCGTACAAAACCTTCATCATCTCCGACACGATGAATTTTTTTTTTCAAAACTCTTTCTCATTGTGAGATAGTCCCTCTTCCGATGCCATATTCTTGCTATGAGAAGTTATC
Organism: Picea engelmannii; assembly: GCA_009831015.1. Classification (NCBI taxonomy): domain Eukaryota; kingdom Viridiplantae; phylum Streptophyta; class Pinopsida; order Pinales; family Pinaceae; genus Picea; species Picea engelmannii. The sequence goes on along the minus strand of ML827758.1, from coordinate 193,988 downwards.
TTTATCAATCCAATCATTGTATTATCTTCAACAATATCACCTTCACCAAAAATTATCTTTTCCCTGGTTAGCATGAAAAACTCAAATCCAAATGTCAACTAGCTCTGATACCACTTAATCCGAAACGATATTTTACATGACTATGATTGAGTTATTAATAATTTTTGATTAACCAATTAGGAAGATTAATGAAAGAGGAAGAAGTTATATAAGAAGTATGACAGCCATATAAACATGTACATAACTGAAATGAATCATAAAACAACAACAAACCATAACACCAATGTGATAACAGAGTTCAGAAATCTCGCCTATGTCTCCGGGCCTTTGTCTCAGTGGGTGAGGCTTTCTTATTTCTGTTAAAATATAAATAAGTACATCAAAACAGTGCCAAAATTTTCAAAACCAATCTGGTCTTGTTCTCCTAGATATTAAGAACTGAACAAAAGAAACATAACTAAAATTGATTGACCGAAGCTCCCAAAAATAGCCTGCAAAGGTGCGCTCCTCAACAACTTCTCTGCATTAAAATGGATTTGGCTTTGCAAATGTTGAGCATAAACCTACTCTGGATATCCTCCCATGGCCTCAACAAGGCCTAGTTTATATATATCTGAAGTTGGTAACCATTTCCCAACTTCCCCCCAAGATCTGGCATAAAAAAGGCCCCAATATCCCCCAATATTGCCAAAAATCTTCAATAACAGGCCCACCTTTGTAACAAAATCAAACTTATCCCCTTAGGGCCTAGGTGCGCAATCCAAAAAGGGTCACATGGAATATAACTGGCCAAGTTCCAACCCCTAAGGGATTTGTTCTAGCCCTTATCCCACAGTCATAGGTCACATGGAAAACATTGATAGAACCACGCCCTATATATGCACCCCAAACCATGGTTACCGCCCCCGAATATATGGCGTCTAGGTTATTAACATCCACACACTTGTTATGGAGTGTATCCTGATGATAGTGGAGCTCCCCCTTAAAAGTGTGGTTATATATATCCATAAGCCTGCAGGTTGGGGCTAGGCCCCAACCCCCTTCCACCTTCGATTTGACATATATTGCACTTTATATAATATAAAGGGGGATTGTATAAACAAGTACAAAATGTTGCACATTGGGATCTGACCTCGCCATAAGAATTTCCCCTACCAAGAGGTCATGGGGTTGAATCCCATGATCTCCAAAACTTTTTGACCAACCATCAAATTATAGGGTGCCACATGGCAACCCATGCCTAGGCCACGTGGCATCATTTAATTTGCTGAGAATGTGCCACTTGTCAATGCTTGATTGGATCACTATCATATTCCCATTAAGAATATTGTTTGGCTTCCATGTTTCTTAATTATACATCATCATAATGACATCATCATGATGTCATGCTGATGTCAACATTGACTTTTTTCCAGTTGATTTTTTTCCTTTTTGGGAAAATGAGCATAACGCGATATCAGGAGCATACGATGTCTGTTTGAGCTCGTTCAAGTTGTGTTGGGTTGGTATCAACGAGGCCTACACACACATATGTTTTGGATCCATTCTGAGAACATTTATTGTTAGGCCTTTCTGAGCCCCATCAAGCTCCTAGATCCAATTCTGGATCAGGAGGTGATAATGAGAGTGTAATAGCTCGAAGTGATATACTCTCAGTCTAGCTTACTCTATGAGATTTTTATAGATGTGCCATGGTCCATCCTTAACAAGGCTAGAAAAAAATTTGGACCAAATGCCAATGGTATGGTTGGTTCAGCACAAGGAAAGTCGACTGATCAGTTGTCAAATCAACTGTAACAATTGTCGATACAGTAGACAATGACCAACTAGACTTATGGTTTAGTTGTTCTCACTACCCAAATGTCAGACATACACACTGTGCATTTGACGAACCTGAAGGCCAACCAGCATCCTGAAGGAAAGAAAATAAAGCGAAACAAGAAGGGTAAAAGGATAAGAAACCTAATAAAAAAGTTGGTTGGGGAAACACAAAGAAGAGAATGTCAAAGTATCCTTGTAACCTTTGCACAGAGGACCACCCGACTCACCTATTTCCTCGACTTGCGGAGGCCCATAATTTATTGGTGCAACAACACCCTATTGTGCTGACGAACCCATTTCCACATGGGAAAAATATGAATAATGCCCCTTTGAGCATGGATGGGGGCATTCAGGGACCCCCCCTCATCTTCTAGTAATCCCTCGGTCGTGAAAATTTACATGATGAAAGGTGACGCTTTTATAGCGACCAGGGCGCATGATTACGAAATGCTAGAATCTGCCAAGAAGGGTACATGTAACATCCCTAGGCCGAACCCAATTGTAATGTAAACGAAAATGTACTTAAGTTGGTGAGTTGATTAATATCATTTTGTATGCACATTTCATGGCATAGTGCACACATGTACTGCACAGTGAAATGATGAAGTATGCACATTCCATAATACCGCGTGCAACATTTTAAGTGTGCGTGATTGTGAGGCCAGCGAGCCTTTGTGTATATGCTATGTTTTATAGCCTGGTGAGCTAGTTATTATAAGCTAGGATGCTTATGTTTTTATTAGGATGGAGAGCCTAGATGTTAAAGGCCAGTGTGCCTAGATATTAAAGGCCAGTGCGCCTATTCTTGTACATGTTTCATAATTAATATAAAATACATCTTTGCACATAGACCGACCACGATGAAAGAGATGGGGGACTAAAATCCACTGGTTAAGGAAAGGGAGGGGCTTAGAAGTTAAGGAAACAGGATAAGCTAGGGGGATTAAGCCAAAAGGGAATATTATATTAATATTTCTTAAATCATAAAGTATGGATAATTATTTAATCCTAAGTTCTAAAGTTGGGGACAAGTGGGCCAAAGTAGCTCCTAACATGACAAGTGTCAAGTTGGGGACATGCATACATATTGTGGGAACTTAGTTCATTTTCCCATATTTTCCATCATGTTCCCCTTCATTCCTTCCATCATTGAGTCATCCAGTCAATCATCCATGAGAATGCACACACCCATTGAGCTATCTTTTATATCTTCATGATTGTACCTGAACTTGTATCCATAGCCATTTTTTGTTGTTGTATCCATTTAACTTGGGAGCTGGAATGAAGAAGTGGGTTGTTAGGCCCGTGGGATATTGAAGAGGCAGGTTGTCAGGCCCATGAGAAATTCTCTAGGTGAGAGAATTGTTGGGAATTGATTTCCTAAAGGTGTTGAACTGTAGCTACATTTCTCTGAGACTTCCTGTCCGTCCTATTCTTGAAGTCTAGAAAGGAAGTGGGGAAGCCGAAGGACTGTTGAGCAGAGAAGGGCACACGTCCTAAGTGGGACATGCATGTGGGGAATGAGGGACTGTAGGCTTTTAGTTTGAGTTGGCATCTGAGACAGAGTCTTTCCTGTTGTCTATGAGCCTTTAGCCTGGTTAGGAATCCCTTTACCCGGGTGGAATTTAGTTCCAGCTCGGGGGTGACTCACTGTTAAGACTGATGAACAGTGTGGTCTAAGGATGGGAAGTTCGTTGAAGGTATGCACACAGCCAGTGACATCCTTACCAAGATAAGTGCCAATTGTCTGATAAATTTATATGCTGCATTGTTATTTACAGGCTTATTTTTATGGGTTAACATATGTGTGGTTATAACTATGTTTAGTTTTATGGGTATTTCCTGTATATGTTGCATGTATATGTTTATTGTTATTTTAGTGTGAATCCATGCATTTACATAACGTATTTGTCTATTTACGTTATATATATATAATGCTTCCACAAGAGTTTTTATGTATATATTTTAAATCCATGCAGTCCTTCAAGGAAAAACTTATGTGGCATAGCTCAGTTGGATGTTGGGTATGTTATAGTATGTTCCGAAGAGAGAATAGTAAGAGTTCTTTGGTGTAGTGTGGTCCGACATGGATGGATGGGGACGTTACAACATAGTATCAGAGCTTCAATTTTTAACACTGATCTTGCATGGGCCGAGCAAGTTGAGTGAAGCGAGTTTTACAGAGGATTAATTTTGAAATGGCCAAATTTTGAGTTGCAAAGAGTCCATGGTAAAAAGTAACAACAATTGGGCAGAATTGGGGAAAAGCCCCAATTTCTATTTTTAAATTCATGAGAAAATGGGGAAATTCAGCCAAGTGGTGAGATACTATTGTTTTAATATATGTTATAGCAAATGCGGACCTGGAATTGGTTGAATTTGAGGTTACAGAGAATCCATAACAGTTGGAGCGAGTTTTATAATTAAAATTCTCAATTCGCGAATTTATTTTTGGATAAATTCATTCTAGAAATGTCAACCCATAATGATTTTTTGTTACAGAGGTTGAACTGGTGTTATCAAGTGAAATTGAACGAATTTCATAGTTTCAGAATGTCTATGGTAAACTGGGGAAAACGTTAAGAAAAATCCCCAATTTCTGTAGAGAAATTCACTAGGAATTGTTGCACATAAAAATGAGTGTGCGCAGGAGGGCGCACTAAAAATACATGATGCACAGTGAAAAGATTGTGATAGGTAAATTCGACACTGCGCGACAAGATATTGGTCTGTTGGCGCGAATGTTAAATTTTGGTGTCATGCGGAAAATTGTTAGTGTGTAGGTGTGTGCACTAAATTTTGGTGCCACGCGGAAAAATTTTAGTGTGCAAGCGTGCATGCTAAATTTCGGCACCGCGCAGAAAAATGTTAGTGTACAGGACCACACAATAAATTTAGAATTTCACGGTGTGCACACACATAATAATGATGTGCGTGGTGTGCGTAGTGTTAGTGCAATGCAATGGAGTATGGTATCTACACACACAATGTGGGTAAATGTGGTCGCATGACAATTTAGTGAATGGTGCGCGCAAAGTATTGGTGTGCGGTGGGGTGTACTAAACTTTGGCATGGTGCAGCACGTTGAGTGAAATGCACATGGAATATCATCACGCGGTACAAAAAAATGTGCGCAATGGATATCAGCGCGTAGTACAAAATCTCTACGTGGTGGATATTGGTGCGTGGTACAAAAAAAATGCATGCGGTCCCAAAACTATGCGCGGTGGGTATTGGCGCGCAACATAAAATTAGTGCGTGCAAGTTATAGGTGCGACAAAGAAGTGATACACAATGGTTTTAAAGTGCGAGAAGCAGGATTTACCTTGTGGTATTGATACACATGGTAAATATGTGTGCACAGATTAAAATTTGTGCACGTGAAGTCATTTGAAGGGTGAACAACAGTAGAAAACGAGTGATTTTCTGCGATGTTTTATATCATTTGAACACCATCATTTTGCAGCACATTTTTTAGGGTCTTAAGAGCATTTTTAGCAACTCAAAAACCACAAGACATAGGTGTACCAAAGTTATACTCTATCTCTGTAGTGCAAATAAAATATCTCGGAGTGAGATTTCTAATGGTGTAAATTGTTCGTCAAACTGAGCTTTTATGAGAAAGTTACAACACAAACAGTGAAGGGTAAATTTTAAGACCCCACTAACTTCAAATCCATAACTTTCTTCTCCGGAATTAGATTGAGATGCAGGAGCAGTCAATGGAAATATATTGAGCCATAGAATACAATACCGGAGTTCAATTAAATTTATGGGCATGTTAAAAGGGTTTAATATTGAAAATAAGGAACCTATAGCATATCAGTTACAATATGGTATATTGGCCTAGAACTTCGACAGACTGTAACTAGTAGCCTATAACTCAGAATGAGGTGAAACTTGGAAACAATGTCCATAATATGTTTATGAAAAAACCCAATTGATATCATGTGAAATTTTCAATGGATTAAGTGCAAAAATGCATAATTGCACCAAGTGGAAGTATGAATAGAAAAGTTAATGGGAAAATTTCAAATGACCATAATTTTCTTCTCAAGACTCAGAATTGAGCATGGGAGTAGGCATTGGAAAGGTCTTGGATAGTGGAATCTAAATATCCACCCAGAAAATTGATCTAGGGATCCAAATTTTTAGGAAATCAGAAGAAAGAATTATGATATGTATTATCGAACCATAATGGTTTCTATTTTTAAGAAATTGTTGAAACAACTATCCTGACAAAGTTTTGTTGGCTGTACATTTTGTAGAGTTAACAAAAAATAGATCAGATCAGGATCAACATAGAGTCCATAGGAATGGAAGAGGCACATGGGAATTACATTCAGGAAGATGAAATAAGAGGAATGGACGTCCATTTGGGCATTGAAGGAACAAACTCCAATGGACATGGAGATGAAAGGAATGAAAACATGAATATGGAAAAGACCATTAAAAATTTGCAAAAGGATGTCCAAATCCATAAAGATGATAATGAAAGGATTATGATATCCAAGGATCAGTAGGATGACTTCAAAATTAATTTATTGAAGAGCTTGAACATAATAGAAAAGAAATTGGATAAGGAGAGTGGCTGAAGAAAATCAGAAATTCACATGTATCATGATGAGAAATGAAAAGAAAGAAGTGTTAGCAGAAATCACCATCAGTCCCCAAGGCATTCCAATAAGAAAGAAGAAAGTAGCTCAAGACCATCCCCTGTCAGGAAGCACAAGAAGTCTGGGGTGGATGAGATACGAGGAGAAATGAACAAAATCAAACCTCCTACATTTGATGGTGAGGACAAGAAGGATGAACATGCAGAAACATGGTGGCTGGGCATGAGAAAGTATTTTCAATTTCATACTTATTCTTCTCATGCAGAAGGTAGAATTTCTATCTATCAACTCAAGGGAAATGGATCCATGTGGTGGGATCAACTTGTGCAGGTGAAACACATTAAAGAGAAAATTGTTACTTGGAGGGAATTCAAAAAGTATTTTGAGAAGAAATACTTGACCAAGAGATACTATGAAAAGAAAATGAAATAATTCTTTGAACGCAAGATTGGGAGTATGACAATAGATGAATATGAGAGAAGGTTTCTAGAACTATTGAAGTATGTCTCTTTCATCAAGGATGAGACAACTAATATTCATAGGTATTTGATTGGATTTACATCCTTCATTAGTGACAAAATATAGTATGATGATCCAAAGACATTGGAGGAGACCATAAGGCAATCTAAATGCCTTTATGATCAACAAAAATCAAGGCCAACTTTACAAAAATCTTTGGAAGACAAAAATAAATTCAAGATGGATCAAAGGAAGAAGGGGTCTAAGCCACCATTCTTCATAAATAATCCATAGGGACAACAAACTCCTGGAGAGCCCAGAATGATTGAAACAAGGGGTCAAAGGCCAAGGAAAACACTTATTCAATGTTGGGGTTGTAAAGGAGATCACATGCTTAGAGATTGTCCTCACAGAGGTGAAAAAGGGAGGACTATTCATAATGTACAAAAAGATGAAATAGTGGAGGACATGGGTAGAAATGTGCCAAGGATCTATGAATCCCTGGACAACAAGAAAGTATATATCAGTCACATATGATTGAAGTGGAAGGCATGATCAACAACCAAACCATTACTATTTTAATTGATTCAGGAGATAGTCATATTTATATAGATCCTAAGATGGTGGAAAGTTTGCATTTTCAAAGAAGCAAGCATGTAAAATCTTGGTTGGTGAAACTAGCTACTGAAGCCAAAAGAAAAGTTAATGAGATGATTAAGTCATGCCTTATGGACATGAATGGATTGAACAGAAGGGCGGATTTGAGAATCCTTCCTTTAGGTTCCTATGAATGTCTAATTGGGATGGATTGGTTGGATCAACAATATCCTATTCTAGATTGTCATAACAAGGCATTCACTTGCTTGGATGAGGAAGGGAAAATAAGGAAAGTGCAGGGAATTCCCAGGTTAGTAACCATCAGAGAAATTTCATCATTACAATTGAAGAAATGTTATAGGAAAAGGTATCAAATATTTGTAGCACATATGGAAGAGACACCTAAAGATAAGGTGCCAAATTTGGAATATCATGTAGTCCTGGAAGATTTTGAAGATGTGTTCAAGGATATACCAGGACTACCCCCAAAGAGAGATATTGATTTCTGTATAAATTTAATGCCCGTAGCAGCTCCAGTGTCAAAGACTCCTTACAGAATGAGTACACCATAGTTGAAGGAGTTGCAAATGCATCTTGAAGAACTTCTGAAGAAGGGGTATATACGTCCAAGTGTTTCACCTTGGGGTGCCCTAGTCTTTTTTCTGAAGAAGAAAGATGGAACATTAAGATTGTGCATTGATTTTAGACAGTTGAATAAAGTGACTGTTAAGAACAAGTATCCTTTGCCAAGGATTGATGATCTTTTTGATCAATTGAAGGATGCAAAGATATTTTCAAATATAGATCTCGGGTTAGGATAACATTAGGTAAGGATTAAAGAGGAATATATCAACAAGACCACCTTCAGTACAAGGTATGGTCATTATGAGTTCACAGTGGTGCCATTTGGGTTGTCAAATGCACTAGATATTTTCATGTGCTTAATGAATGGTGTTTTCCGAGAATATTTAGACAAGTTTGTCATTGTATTTTTGGATGACATTCTTATATATTCCAAGTCATAAGAAGAGCATGAACATCATTTGAGGATGGTGTTGCAAGTATTAAGGGAGCATCAGTTAGATGCCAAATTGAGCAAGTGCTCATTTTATCAGAAGAAAATTCATTATTTGGGGGATATCATTTCAAAGGATGGGATAGTAGTGGATCGTGAGAAGATAGAATCCATTAGATAATGGCCAGTGCCAAAGAATGTGATAGAGGTCATATCATTCATTGGCCTTGCAAGCTACTACAAGAGATTCATTGAAGGATTCTCAAAGATTGCACACCCAATCACTTCCTTTCAAAGAAAGGGTGTGAAGTTTCAGTGGACATTGGATTGTGAAAATTGTTTCCAACACTTGAAACAACTATTAAAAATTTCTCCAATACTAAGGATTGCATACCCAAATGAATAATTTATTGTACGGACAGATGCATGCAAAGAGGGACTTGGTGGAGTCCTCAGTCAAAATGGGTTTGTTTTATGTTATGAATCAAGGAAGTTGAAGGAGTATGAGAGACACTATGCCATTCATGATTTGGAGTTGGAATCCATAGTGCATGACTTGAGGAAATGGATACATTACCTCACGGGGAAAAGGTTTGAGCTAAGAACATACCATAATGGTCTGAAATATTTATTTGATCAGCCAACTCTAAATGCTAGGGAAAGCAGATGGTTAGAATTTCTGAGCGAATATGACTTTGATATAAAGAATATCAAGGGGAAAGAGAACAAAGTGGTTGATGCACTCAGAAAGAGAGTGCATGAAATGCATGCTACAACCATTATAATCTACCAATCAGATTTAAAACCCAGAGTTATAGAGGCTTCCAAATAAGATTTGCAATACAAGGAATTAGTGGCAAAATTACAGCAAGGTATTTTGCAGCAGAAAATTGAGGAATACAAGATAGATAATGATGAAATTGTCATGTAAAGGGGAAGAAATTATGTGCCAAATTCTCAGGAATTGAAAAGTATGATATTGAGATAAATTCATAATGTATCTTATGTTGGGTACCCAGGATATAAAAAAATTATTATAGTTGTCAAGAGCCAATATTATTGTCCATACATGAAGAAAGAGGTTGCTGATTTTATTTCCAGATGTTTGGAATGTCAAAAGGTAAAGGTTGAGCATAGACACCCAACTGGTTTGCTACAACCATTAACCATTCCTGAGTGGAAATGAGAAGTTGTAACAATGGATTTCATCACTAAACTTCCCATAACAAACAAGCAGCATGATTCTATCATGGTAGTGGTGGATAAGCTTACTAAAGATATCCATTTTGTTCCAGTTAAGCTCACTCACAAGGCATCAAACATTGTTGATGTTTATATGAAATAAATTGCTATATTACATGGCATACCCAAGACAATTGTGTTTGAAAAATATCCAAAATTTACCTAAAAAATTTGGAAGGGATTATTTAATGGATTTGGAACAAATTTGAATTTTAGTACAACTTATCATCTAGAATCAGATGGACAAACAGAGAGCAGTGGTTGGACCAGATTGACTCAGGGAAATGGAGGAGAAAATGATAAAAATAAAGAAAAATTTAAAGGTTTCCCAGGGTAGGTAGAAAATCTATGCTGGCAAGGGAAGAACTCACGGGGAATTTAAAGTGGGTGATCATGTATTCTTGAAAGTGAAGGCCAACAGAAGTTCCCTGAAATTGGGAAATTGTTCAAAGTTGGCAGCTTGCTATTGTGGGTTGTTTGAAATCCTAGAGAGGATTGGTCCAATAGCTTATATGATTGCATTTCCTGAATATATGTCTCTTCATAATGTATTCCATGTATCTTTGCTCAAGAAATATATAGCTGATGCTAATCATGTTATTGATTGGAATGTGATTTAGGTGGAACAAGAAGGCACTTTCCAAGTGCATCATGTACGCACTCTGGACCAGAAAATAAAACAGCTCTGGAATCAATCCATAGGGATTTTCAAGGTGCAATGGACTTGGTACAGTCCTGAGGATGCTACTTGGGAGCATGATGATGCAATGTGGGCATAATAGCCACATCTTTTTTAGGATTTTTGAAATTTTGTTGTATATGGGTACATGATGCACTGAGGACAATGCATAAATAAGGGGAGGCGATTGTAACATCCCTAGGCTGAACCCAATTGTAATATAAATGAAATGTACTTAAGCTGGTGAGATGATTAATATCATTTTGTATGCACATTTCATGGCATAGTGCGCGCATGTACTGCACAGTGAAATGATGAAGTATGCACATTCCAGGATACCGTGTGCAACATATTAAGTGTGCGTGATTGTGAGGCCGGTGAGCCTTTGTGTATATGCTATGTTTTAGAGGCCGGTGAGTCGGATATTATAAGATAGTATGCTTATGTTTTGATTAGGCTGGAGAGCGTAGATGTTAAAGGCCAGTGCGCCTATTTTTGTACATGTTTCATAATTAATATAAAATACATCGTTGTGCACAGACTGGCCACGATAAAAGAGATGTGGGACTAAACTCCACTGGTTAAGGATAGGGAGGGGCCTAAACGTTAAGGAAAATGGCTAAGCTAGGGGGCTTAAGCCAAAAAAGAATATTATATTAATATTTCTTAAATCATAAAGTGTGGATAATTATTTTATCCTAAGTTCTATAGTTGGGGACAAGTGGGCCAAAGTAGCTCCCAACATGAAAAGTGTCAAGTTAGGGACATGCATACATATTGTGGGAACTTAGTTCATTTTCCCATCTTTTCCATCATTCTCCCCATCATTCCTTCCATCATTGAGTCATCTAGTAAATCATCCATGAGCATGCACACAACCATTGAGCTATATTTTGTATCTTCATGACTGTACCTGAACTTGTATCCATAGCCATTTTATGTTGGTGTATCTGTTTAACTTGGGAGATGGACTGAAGAAGTGGGTTGTCAAGCCCATGGGATATTGAAGAGGTGGGTTTCCAGGATCGTGACAAATTATCTAGGTGAGAGAATTGTTGGGAATTGATTTCCTGAAGGTGTTGAATTGCAGCCACATTTCTCTAAGAATTCTTGTCTAGCATGTTGTTGAAGCCTGGAAAGGAAGTGGGGAAGCCAAAGGACCATTGAGAAGAGAATGGGGCACACTTCTTGGGTTGGACAAGCATGAGGGGAGTGAGGGGTTGTAGGTTGTTAGTTTGAGTTGGCACCTGAGACGAAGTCTTTCCTATTGTCTATGAGCCTTTAGCGTGGTTAGGAATCCCTTTATCCGGGTGGAGTTTAGTCCCAGCTCGAGGGTGACTCACTGTTGAGAGTGATGAATAGTGTGGTCTAAGGTTGGGAGGTTTTTGTAAGGTCTACACATAGTTGGTGACATCCTTACCAAGATAAGTTCCAATTGTGTGATAAATTTACATGTTGCATTGTTATTTATGTGCTTATTTTTATGGGTGAACATATGTACGTTTATAACTGTGTTTATTTTTATCGGTATTTCCTATATATGTTACATGTATATTTTTACTATTATTTCAGTGTGAATCCGTGCATTTACATAATATATTTTTCTGTTTACATTTTATATGTAATGCTTCTGCAAGAGTTTTGTGTGTATATATTTTAAATGCATGCAGTCCTTCAAAGAAAAATTTATGTGGCATAGCTCAGTTGGATGTTGGGTATGTTACAGTATGTTCCAAAGAGAGAACAGTAAGAGTTCTATGGCATAGCTTGGCCCAACATGGATGGGCAGGGCCATTACAGTACAGAAGCCACAAAACCACTTGTTCCACTCCAGATCGAGAAGACGATGGGATAAACAATGACATGCATCTCGAAAGAGGAGTTCAAGAAATATTCTCATAATCAAAATGCGAGGGCCTCCCATAACTACTCTGTGGTGGAATATTTTTCACAAACCCCTTACATGATCTCTACTTTGGAGGTCCTCCAGTTCTTCCCTTTGTAGAGAAAGGCTCTATTATCTACCTTGGGATCTTCAAAGACTTGTAATCTAAGAACAATCGTTCTCGATACAACCATCTTGAAACCTTGTCTTCCTTACCACGTTACATTTCAGATAGTAGTGGCTTACACCACAAAATATTTTAATCGAAATATATTTTGTAAAGTGGTTGATAAGGGAACCTTAACCTGCATGATGTTGTTGGCATGTTGGAAGGCCATTAGCGAACCCATTTTGTCTCTGTCGCCTACTCTACTTACTTCTTTTGAAAATCATTTGTTCAGACCACATGAAATCATTCCTTCTTTCCCCATGTGGTTAGAAGCAAAGAATGTGTGCATTGAAGTTGAAGTGGTTGATGGGCCTCTCAAATATAACTATGCAATGCATGCAGTGGCTGCCACAGTTTTAAAGGTATCGTTGTTTCCACATGAGGGTCGAATCATAACCATTGACCAATTTTCCTTTTCCTGTCCTGACCCTTCATTGAAGGAATTCATTGTCCTGATGATTGATAGCCCTCATCCTGACATCGTCAATGTAGGGGTTAGTTTGTGCCCACCATTGATGGCTACTTTCGATTACCCACCTCCTTCTGGCGATGTTAATATTATATCGACTGCCCCCGACCAACCTAGGGTTGATATTTTTCAAGTGTGGTCATTTTGAAAGACTTATGTTCATGATCCGTGGACTCTTCCTTCCCCATCAGCCATGATGGAAGGGACATGGCACTCTTTCATGTCCATTCCCTTGTCTGTGACAGAAGTTGTGTACAACATTGTCCAACAAGATTTGACCGACCTTGATCTGACTCCCACACAGGAGTTATATCTAGTTCTCAAGCCTATTTGGGCTCAAGGTTCCCTCGCCACTACAGATTCTTTAGACCTGGTCTTTCCCTCATATGAGGCAATTCTTGAGGCATTGACTGGTTGATACAGACCCTGGGATGATCTCCATCATAAATCTTATTTCCTCCCAGAGTGAATAAAAATAGAGGGAGGTGAATTTGTGTTGACTATGACTGGAGATAGTTCTTGTCCTATTAATCTTATGGCTATGCATGCAGTTTACACCAAGGGTAATATGGAGAGTATCATTGAAACAATCCCTATAGATATCTCTAAAAACCCTAGCATCATGGAGAATGTTTTCGTCGGACCAGGCTGCTCCCCCGAGGAGATTTGAATCTATACAAACATATTTAAGGAATTCTATGAAGTTTTTGTTTGGTCTTACGAGGAAATTCCAGGTATTTATCCAAGAATCATCAATCATGAGATAACGACTTATCCTGACACCAAGTCGGTCCGACAGAAGCTTCGTTTGGTGAATCCTCAAAAAGAGACAGTTATTAAGGCTGAAGTAGAGAAACTTTTTAAAGACAGTTTATCTACCCCGTACAGTTGACGCAATGGGTGTCAAATATTATTCTGATTAACAAAAAATAGGGTATTATTTGCGTGTGCATGGACTTCCACAATTTGAACAGGGCCTATCCAAAGGATAATTTCCCCACCCCATTCATTGATCATATTGTCAATGAATGTGCAGAATGTGAGGTATTCTCATTCATGAATGTTTTTTTGGGATATAATCATATTCATATCAAACTTTAAGACCAACATAAAACAACTTTTATCTATTGGTAGGGCACATTTTCTTATTGTAATATGCATTTTGTCCTGAGGAATGCTAGAGCCACTTTTCAACGGGCCATGTCTTTTTTTTTCCACAACCTTAGACATATATTCAAGGATTATCTTGATGATATAGCATCACACTCTCAAAAGAGATCTAATCATCCCACACACCTCTGAATAATCTTCGAACAATGTCGCTACTATCAGATTCGCTTGAAACCTAACAAGTACAGTTTCCGCATGACGTCGGGTTGTATTTTAGGTTTCATAGTTTCAACAATAAGGATCATGGTCGATCCTCTTATGGTTGAGGCAATATTTCAGTTTACTCCCCCGTGCACATTCCCCTAGCTTCAAAGCTTATAGGGGAAAGTGAAATTTCTATGATGTTTTATTGCAAACTATGCCGATATCACTAAAGGGTTCATGCGTTTATTGAAAAAGGGAGTCCCCTTCTATTGGGATGAAGCTGATCAAAGCTCTTTTGAAGTGTTGAAACACACCCTTATGTCTTCTCGTCTGCTTCTCCCTCCCAATTATAATAAATATTTCTTGTTGTGCTTGGTCACTGGAGATTCAACCATCGGCATGGTATTGGTTCAAGAGGATGATCTGCTCGAAGAGCATGTGATTTATTACTTGATTCAAGGCCTGGTTGGGCCGTAACTCAACTATTCCCATGTTGAGAATCTTGTGTTGGCAACAATGCATGTTGTCCAGTTGTTCTGTCATTATATTCTTCTTTGCAAAACCACTATCATTGTGGTTGTGAATTCATCTCAATATGTGTTGACATGATGTGTCATTGGAGGAAATATCAGTAAATGGATTGTGCTCCTCCAATAATTTGACTTGGAATTTGTTTCCATGAAATCCAATAAGTCGTTGGTCTTTGCAGAACTTATTTTAGAACTTCAGGTCGAATCAAGTGATGTTATGCCTGAAGAATATCCTATTAAAGGAGATATTTTTCTGATCACATCTTCAGAACCCTGGTATGGATATATACTACTCTATCTCTAGACTTTGAAGTGCCCTACTTCTGCTTCTCATGATGAGCATCGATGAATTCGCCATCAAGAATGAAACTATCTCATACTCGATGACACTTTGTATCATCGAGGTGTAGATTGCATTCTTCATCGGTGCCTTATACACGCTAAAGAATAACTCATTCTTAACTACTACCACACTGGAGCATTGGTTTTGATTCATCTCAGTTAGCAACAATGGAAAAGATTCTACGAGATGATTACTTTTTTCCTATGTTAATCAAGGATTTCATCGAGTCGATCAAGAAGTTCCACCCATGTCATATATTCTCTCAAAATATGAGGGCACATCCTACTCCCATGTTTCCTGTCATCGTTGTTGGTCCCTTCACCAAGTGGGGGATTGATTTTAATACATGCCACCTGGCTTCAACCAAGGGGCATCGTTATATCATTGTAGTGGTAGAGTACTTCACAAAGTGGTTCGAGGCTATGCCAACATTTAAAAATGATGGAGAAATAGTTTCTCTCTTCATTTTTAACCAGATAGTAGCAAGGTTCGACATCCTGAAGGAGATTGTCACTAACCATGGAAGTCACTTCTAGAAAAAAATTATATCTGAGTTAACATCAAAGCTTGGGTTGAGGAAAGAACATTCATCCCCCAACTACCCACAAGTGAATGGTCAGGTGGAAGCTATGAATAAGTCTCTCAAGTCTATTCTTCAATGAACAATCAATTCTTCCAAGTCAAATTGACATTTGATGTTGTACTCGACATTATGGGTCTACCGAACGTCTATAAATACTACCATCGGTTTCTTACCTTTTCAATTTTTTTAGGGGATGGAAGAATTCTTGCCTATTGAGTGCCATATCTCGTCTTTAAATTTAGTAGTAGAGTTACTGTGAGACACTTCAATGCTTGAGGAACACCTATTATATCTTTAGAAAATCGATGAGCAATGTCGTGATGCATCCTTGGCCAACGAGTCAAGTGTCAATATGATCAGTTCGTTCGACCTCATATTTTCTCTAAAGGAAACCTTGTCTTGGTCTATGACCAAGACAAGGATCCCTTGGGGGAAGGCAAGTTCAAACCCATGTGGTTCATACCTTTCATCATGAAAGAGGCCTTAAAGAAGGGAGCTTATCGTCTAGTTGAATTTGAGGTAAATTTTTTGGCGGATCCTAGAAATGGGCTCTACCTCAAGAAGTATTACTCTTAGGTTGGTTTCTTGGGTGACTTATTGTACATTCATCCAAAACAATTCGTCAGTAATTATCAAATCATAATTCCCAAAAAAAATTTATATAGGAAAAATAAAACTTCTAGACATGAGCTTATGCTCATAACAATTTGTCTCTTTGCAGCAACAAGAATTGGTATTATTTATGGGCTTACTATACTTCCATATCCAAGACCCTTTCCTCCTACAATTTCAACATTCATTGGACAAACAAATTGTCAATATCTCATGTACAATATATATATATATATATATATATATATATATATTCATGGCAGTGATTAAAAAAAAATCAAAAAGTGATCTTAGAATTATTTACAACTACGATTCAATCACTTCCATCAATCCAATTATAAATTGGAGTGAACTCATCATTACCTATACATGTATTATCAACCAATATTTTCTTTCTCCTATCCAGAAATATTTTATATCACTTTGTCCCCTCAACAAAGCTTTTCTGTAATTTATCATTATGTAGCTTCTTTGACCTGCAACTTTCTTGTTGTAATATCTAACAGATCCTGAAGTGTTTTCAACTTCATGAGTTAGAAATACTCCCATCATTTAAATTGTTAGCATAACCATTTATATGTTATATAATATATACATGCATTCACCCAATGCATTCAATGATTCATGCAATATCACGTGTAACATTTTTAATATCTCCAAAAATGATCTTGAAATTGTAACAACAACAATCCAATCACCTTCAACTAGTATTCATATTAAATATAATGCATCTATCCATCGTTATGTCTTTTAAGTACCACAGACTTTTCATAATGCAACAATTTATTACTAATTAAAATAACAATCAATGTGCCAATACCCATGGCCACATTTACACAATGCACCTATTCATTGACTACATAATACCACATAACTATGTCATGCATTCCACCATGATGAGTTGGAAGGTTTGGCCAACGACTCAACACATCATCCACACACTTCCTACTTCTTGTCTAACTATTTGGTTACCTTCATTTTCCACCCAAACACAACACCAATAATATAATCCTTAAGTGCTCTTCATTGTTGGAAAAGAGGTTGCAATCCAAACATCAGATATACAATAGATACCATTGAGCACTCACATAGTTCTATATCCCTTCCATATCCAACCACATTATGGTCTCACATATGACTAGCTCTATGGATATTCATTATTATAGAAGGAGTATGTCTCCTTAAATAACTCGGTTATGATCCCATAACAAATCATAACACAATATGCAACTGACATTTTATATAAATGCATTATAGCATCAACAACACATACATACGCTAGGCCTTTGGCCATTACATATCAATTTAAATACGGAAATTAGCTTAGGTAATCCTTACCTCAATCCCCTTCAACATGTATGCATCAACATAAAATAAATGTGTACTTGCATGGTTTTTATCAACCTACTTGTTTCTATCTGACCAACTGATATTTGTGGAAGCTCACAGACTTCATCCTTCATCATTTTGATCACCATTCCTTCCACCCTCATGGGTCTTCACCTAGATGGAAATCACAAGCAAAAACAACATCCACATCTTTAACCCTGCTATATCATTTTTCCCTGAATACATAATCCAACATTAGTCATACTCAAACATTATTTCATAATAATAGACTATTCTAAGTTCACAAGCATGTTATATGCATATCCAAGCATGTATATATGCAAAATTACACCTCCATATACACCAATAATTCACTGTTAGCCTGCCTACTAATGCATATGCAACTTAACCTCATTGTATACCTCATGCAATCTACTGCATTTATATTTTAATTCAATTATTTAATTATCTATTTCTGTTGTATTTGGTTTTCCTTGAACTCCTTCATATACTTGTTGCCTTTCCTGCTCCCATTATGTTCATCTGCACTATGGTTCCCTGGTCTAAACAGTTTCCAGCCAAGTTTCACTTGACCATTATACAATCCAACCAATGTGTTCTATTTTCAGTAGCCTCTCCTAGGTAGTCATATCCAACTTTACCTTTCTAAAACATTCCAACACCCTAGAATGAAGTAGCTCAAACATTCCATCACTCTATTACAACATTCTTGAATCAAATACTATTACTCCTTATTTGTCCATTAGGTTACTTCATTAACCTTTCCCTGTGACACCATACCTTTCACACTTAATACCATTCCCAATGGAAGTCCATTTTCACTCAATGAAACTTTTTAAGTGAGAGGGCATTCCCAATTCTCTGTATTGGCATCCTTCTTTTTGTTGTGAACTCCGATCAAGAGTGTATTTATTTCACACTTTTCCTTTTATTCCCATCCATGACATATTTAACCTTCTAGCTTCATATCCTATGTGAGGATTCTTTCTTTTGTAGTACCTTATCCAACTTCTGTAATATTTTTAATGCTTCCATGACTCTAATATCTGATCTTTTTCTTGAATTGATCTAATGATACCTCTAATCCTGCCAAACCTGCAAGCAATCATCTGGTTATAATTATACATATTATACAAAATCGTCAATTAATTTTACAGGTAGCTTTTCTGTTTAATTTATGAAGAACATTATATCAATTGTAATAGTTATCCAAAAATAGAATGATTCCATGTCATTCTCCTTTGAATCATCTTTCCAACAACTAAAATCTCACCCCAATTGGATATCGGAGTTGAAAGTTAGGGCTCCCTGAAAAACCACTTTCATCCCCTTGAGCTGATACAAAAAATCGAAAACTACCAAGGCACTTCCTTCAAACCAAGTTCCACATGAACACGGCTCAAAACCATGAGATTAATCACCCTTTACCTCCTTGATCCATGTTCTTCCACATGAGAGCTTGCACGACCACCTAGTTCGAGGGTTGGTTTACTTCAAGGCCCTTTTTACCCATGCATGGGACTGACACTGGGACAAAGTCCTCTGAACTTTGACCTTCAGTTGTTTTCCCCCGAAGTTTGACATCGTCAAAGCCTTTAATAACTCCACTAGAAAAAATGTACAGTCGATATTTAATCTCCCTCCAAATGGATGATCTTGCCCTCATCTGGAGGCTTCCACAAGATCAACAGATAGAACTTAATATGGCATCTAGACAGATGACTCTCAACCAATTCAGAAATTTGGTGCTCTGGGGCTCCAAGATATTTCCATTCCCAATTCTTCTACTTCCCTGGAGTGACAATCCTCTGAAGTACCTACCTCTTCTCCCTCGACTGGATCCAATGGTCATAAGAAATCCAATAGGGTCTTAGATAAATGGACCATGTGAATTCACTACTCGATGACTCTGAAACATTTCAACTCTCGAGATGCTCAACACCTCTAGATTTATAGCTACCGAAGAAGTCTTAAAGTTACAATGATTGCTTACAATTGGTTAATGCCACCTCTTATTTTATCCTTCCACTTCTTGATCTAACAATCGAGAAAGTTCCCAAAGGGATATTAGATCGACGAGTTGCATGCCTTCACAACTTCGGGCTTTGACGCATTTCACTTGTAGAGACTTGAAAACCCTCTGAGTACCAAGTCTTTGGACTATGAGATATACTATCACGTGTCTTCTGGGATCAACAATCAATATGTACTCTGACCTTCAGGCCTAATGAAAATTGTCACATCTTTTTCCTCCAGAGTGCCCAATCTCTAGATTGCACAATCTGTCCCCATGTGGTGAAATACTATAAGTGAACATGTGGCCCAATCAGGAAGGTAACACATGTCTCATTCTAACTAACATTTCAATCCTCCATAGGTTCAAAACTCACTAACACATGGCATGCATCCCATTTGTCCACATCATCCCAAGTGACATCTGTGAGCCATGTCACTTCGAAATTTTAGGCTTCGAAATATTTTATGCTTGCATTCTGGGGTCCACATCATCTCCGGGTGAATTCATCATGCCCCACCACTTCGTCTTTTCAAGCTTAGGAACTTTGATCTTCGGGAGTTTCCACACTATCAGACTCCAATTCTCCCGAACTCCAAAATCCCAAACCATTGTGAGATCTACGGCTCACAATCAACCATGCACAGATCTAACGGTCCTCAACACTCCTAAAACCCAGCACTCTTTCCAACAGTCAACGAAATTTGGGACTTCAGGAGATTTCACATCATCAAATTATATTTCTCCCAAATGACAAACTTCCAAACTAGCCGATCTACTGACACATGTCCCTTTTGATGAAAGGTTTAGATGAATTCCAGACTTCGAGACTTTGAGAGTTTACACATCAACACACTCCATTTCTCCTAAACGTCGAACTAAAATATACTTGCTAGATCTGACCGTCCTAAACACTCTTCAAATCCACTGCTCCATCTAATGGTCAAAGATACTTCAGGACTCTGGGACTCCAAAAACTCAATATTTGCATGCCTACCAAGATCTCCGAAGAAACGAAGTTACAAATTATTACCCTTTGCACTTGGCCTCGATCAATGACTAACGATCAACAATCTAGATCTAACTACTCAGACTTAACCTTTCCCAAATTCTATTTTTCCTTCATCAGACAACTCCTAGTCACTGGTCCTCCAATCCAATGATCCAGATCTCTCTTAATCCCATAGTGGTGATCGATCCTAAATTCTAAAGGGACAGTCATGATCCTTCGATCCCTTACAAAGGATCTACAATGTTCTAGCTCCTGCGTAGACTCCACAATGCCATTCCTCCTGAGATTTTCAACTTCAAGGTCAGAATTCGATCTCAACCACGATAATCTGACCAAAAGAACTGGACCATACCGGCTCAATGTTTCAACCAGAAGCTATGATACCAATATGTTGCATACCCATCCACCCACATACCAAGCTACACCACTTAAATAGGCCACGACACACCCAAGCACCAGCAGGCGGGGCATGTTGCAGTCCCAAGTCTAAGTTCTTTGAATGGATCTTGAATTATAAAAACATTTAATCTGAAAACAAGAATGAAATAACCACATGCATTAATCAAGATCCATGCCACAGAATAAAAGAGATAAACAACATTCCATGCACAAAAAATAGTGAGCAGACATGCACATTAAAAATACCTATCCCAGAGATCATTAAATACACAACAAAAATAAACATTACATAGAAAACATAGAGATAAATTATCTTTGCAAGTAAACGTTCACCAATTGGATATAGACCTAGGATGTTCCTCCCAACCATAGACATTGTTTTTCATTTACTCTCAACAAGAGGTCACTCCCAAGACAGGGCTATGAATCCACAAGGATGGGTCCTAAGCCAAGTCTAAACACACAACAATTGGATAAGTAGCTCTTAGGTTTCCCAACCTCACGACATATCCTAATTTCCATCTCTCTTCCCCCCTCAGCCTGCACAACCCGAAGAAATGAAAACCTTTCTCTTCCATGTAGTCCCTGAGGATGTTCCATTTCTTTGCAGAGCTCCAGTGCTACTGGCCAGGAAATCTCCCTACTGGAAACTCCAGGGACTCCCAACTGTGGATAGTTCCATCTTAATTGTCATCAATATCATGCACACAGGAATCCATTCCCTCCTGGAATGATCAGTAAATAATTATATCCATTCAACAATGGTTCTCCTCTTCCTTCTATTCGTTTCAATGCTCAGCCCAAGAGCACACGAACTAGCAGTAGTGAGTGAAGAGGAAGAAGAACAAGGGAACAAGGGGAAGAAAACAAACTAGGTAAAGAATGATCCCCTAAATTGACCCCAAGTCACCCTCATGCAACCATTCATATACATGATCATACCAAGAGCATATGAATTTAGCCAGAGCAAGGCTCAAAAGGTGTAACAATGAATGAATAAGAAGAAATGAACCCCCACCCAAGCCAAATATGTGTTTGTATGATTACTTGGAAATCAAGAACCACATGGCCTCCCCCAAGAAGCTCATGTAACCCCTTTTCTCCTTAAAATCAATTACGGGTGAACAAAATAATAATAATAAGTCTTAGCCCTTGAATCCCCCTCTCTCGTGGAATCATATCCCCCTATCTCTTTTTTCCTTATCTATCTTGCATCCAACGATGTATTTTATTAAAAGATATGAAGTATTACATTTCCTAGGCACTCTGGCCCCTTTTCAACTTTACTGTCTCACCAGCCTAAGTCATATTTACATAATACATTATAGTTCATAAGAGTTAGAACCAGCATGTTACATACCCTACCACTATTTTCTGGTCATTACACTATATATTTAAATTTTTATATGTTAAAAAAAATTAATGTACTCTTCTATATTTGAATATTTATGTTAATGGAGTTTGGGTCTAAATGTTTGTTGGCCCTTGACCAAGTTTTGAGGAAACACTGGTCTGACCAATTTTGGGGACTTCGATAGGCTGGTCGAAGGCGGAGCACAAGGCGAAGTGGAGATCACGTGATCTCAACCCCTTTTCAGGGATTTTTTGGTTTAGGTTTTATTTAACGGGTATGGGATTTCATCCCATGGGTTTACCCATGTTAAGGCCCATTTTATAATGTATAAATAGAAATCTAGGTGATGTAAGAAAGAATCAATGACTAGTTGGTTGTAAGACAATGCACTAAGTGTGAATGGTTGTAAATGCTTCGTGCATACTATGTGCTAAGAACTTGCAGAGATGAGTGCAAGTGATTGTAAGAGACCATGTAACAACTTTGAGTTGTGACCTAGCTCGAGGAAAGAGGATCTGGCAAGGTGCGTGTAGATCTCCTGTCCTATGAGAAGTAGGTTTTGAGGCTCTATTCATGTAAGAATATTTACAAAAGGCAATAAAGAAGAAGAAGAGTTGGTGGACGTAGCCCCAGGTTGGGGGTGAACCATGTATATCCTGTGTTATGATTTCTTTTGTGCATTGTGGTTGTTATGCTATTAATCTGGTTTATACTTAGTATGGTTATATTTATGGGTGATGCATCTGATATAATATCTTAGTGCTTATTTATGTAAGTGAATGCTATTTATGATATGATTCTATGTGCTAAGTGCCTAATTGTGTTAGATCTTATTGAATACTATGTTGTTCTAGAATTAGGGTTTTGATATGCAATGTTAAATATTGATGAATGTTAACTACTAAGTTCTTTGTTAAGTGTGGTAATCATAGATCTGCATCCCAGCTAGCAACCCCCCTACCTCTACCTCGGGTGAGACTTCACCTGCTTCATAGGTGTTGTTGAAAGGGCCAATAGTTAGGGTTTTGTTGGTGCACTATTGAAGCGTTGAACCCTGGGTCAGCCCTTGTGCCAACAAATGGTTATGTTGTTGGGACCTGAAACTGTGATTGTCAGGAACTGAAGAAAGGAAATCTCTATGCATAGATCTGTTTCTTTAGTGTGCAATATTATTCTTGACTACAAAGATCTGTGCTAAGAAAAGAAGCCCGATCTTAAGAAAAGAGGTAAGATCTTAAATCATTTTTCTCTTATAAAAGTAAGATAAGTGGAATTTTTTTCTTCGAAAGAATGGATCTTGGTATGTTTGATAGATTTGGTCCTAGTCTAAAAAGTAGGGCACATATAGAAGAAAGAATATTTGATATGAATAGATCTGATAGAACTAGTGAAAGATATGTTATTCCCATGCATAGAAAGAATGGTTAGACTAACAAATGGATGCAGGATCCTATAAATAATTTTTTCCAGGTTAGTGACTGTGATCCCTGTGCGTAGTATAGGAAACGTTTGGGCTCCTTTAAAAGAAAAAGAGGATTGACTCTTTGTTATAACTATAGAAGACTGGGACATCTTTCTAAGGAATGCTCTGGTAGAGGTACTAGTTGTCTTTGTTGGAAATCTATGGACCATGAAGTTTTGGATTGCCCTAGAATGATTGCTAAAGTTGAAAACATAAATATGAGACAAGAAAGCCATGAGATAGGCCAAGAACCTAAGGATGTGATAGAACCCTAGAAAGAATCAAAGACTGTATTACTTAGTATGGTTATCTTTATGTATGATGCATCTGATATAATAGCTTAGTGCTTATTGATGCAAGTGAATGCTATTTATGATCTGATTCTATGCATTACGTGCATGAATGTGTTAGATCTTGTTGAATACTACGTTGCTCTATAATTAGGGTTTTGATCTGCGATGTTAAATATTGATGAATGTTAACTACTAAGTGCTCTATTAGGTGTGGTAATGATAGATCTATGTCCCAACTAGGTTGTAGAAAATTGAGTCCTACAACCCCCCCTGCCTCTACCTCACGTGAGACTTCATATACTTTGCAGGTGTTGCCGAAAGGGATGGTAGTTAGGTTTTTGTTGGTGCACTGCTGAAGTGTTTAACCCTGGGTCATTCCCTATGCCAACAAATGGTTCTGTTGTTGAGACCTAAAACTATGATTGTTGGGAAATAAAGAAAGGAAATCTCTGTGTGTAGATATGTTCCTTTAGTGTGCAGTATTCTACTTGAATGTGAAGCTCTGTGCTAAGAAAAGAATCCTTATCTGAAGAAAAGAGGTAAGATCTTAAATATTTTTTCTTTGACAAAAGTAAGATAAGTGGAAACTTTTGCTTCTAAAGAATGGATCTAGGTATGGTTGATAGACTTGTAGTCTTGGTCCTATTATGAAAACTAGGGCACAACTAGAAGAACAAAGAATTGATATGAATAGATCTCATAGAACTAGTGAGAGATATGTTACTCCTATGCATAGAAAGAATGGTTGGACTAACAAATGGATGCAGGATCCTAGAAATAGATTTTTACAGGTTAGTGATTGTGATCCTAGTGCGCAGTACAATAAAGGTTGGGGTTCCTTTAAAAGAAAGAGAGGATTGAATCTTTGTTATAACTATAGAAGACCAGGACATATTGCTAAGGAATTCCCTGGTAGAGGTCCTAGTTGTATTTGCTAGAAAGCTATGAACCATGAAGTTTTGGATTTCCCTAGAATGATTGCTAAAATTGAATATGAGACAAGAAAACCATGATATATGTCAAGAAATTAATGATATGATAGAACCCCAGAAAGAATCAGAGACTGTATTACTATAGATGAAAGAAACCCTAAATGATCACAGAGATATCAACTTATCAAATATCGTAAATGAGAAGGAGTGCATAGAAACAAGAATCAGAGACTTCGACATAGACTATGTATTGGATGAAGAAACACAGGTGAATATCACGACAGAAAGAACTTGGGAAATTTTGGGAAAACCTGCTATGGTTCCTTCATTGGGAAGAATAGGATTATTTAGAGGAAATTTGATAGCCCTATGTGGAAGACTTACCCAGATACCTATGAATGCTCAGGGCACTTTGACAGAAGAAGAATTTGAGGTCATTACGTTTGTTGGGAACAATGCCCCATTTGCTATTTTTATAGGAAAAACTTGGATTGAAAAAGAACAGAGACAAAGGAAACAAAAAGAGAAAGATCTAGAACAAAAAAAGAAAGAACTAAGAGATTTCAAGGCTAGGAGAATAGCACACTTACAAAAAGAACAAGAAGACTAGTCGAGATATATGGACGTCGAAGTTGAAATAACACATGAAAACTTGAAACACCTGTCTATACAAGAGAATAGATCACCTACTCCAGAAAAAAAAGAAGTATTACTTTCGAAACCTATGAAAGAATCTCTCCAGCACGAAGTTTCTATGCCAAGAGAAGATAAGAACAATAATGCAAAGAGGAAACCAGTGACTCAAATCACATGGAAGAAGGCTAGAAATCTTAGTAATAAGAAAGAAAATCTAGAAAAACTGTAAGAGGTACCAGAAAGGACTTTACAGAAGGGAGATTTACAGAACTTGAACTTCGCTTGAATATCAAAACAAAACAGATTGGTACTTCAACATGGCTGAGAAATATAACCATTGGAGGTGCCCGAGCATTATAACGATGCTCCAGAACAACTAGAAACACAATTCTTTCTGAAATAATCACCATTGGACCATTAAGACCACGCCCTAATAGATAGAATCACTTGATGAAGGATTTCTTGTCCATTGGAGGAATTTGTTATGTTGTTGTCTATTTATCCCGTTGAGCATTGCACCAAGAACACTTTTTCCAATTGTGATTATCCGAGACCGCATAGAGATGACTGTTATCGCACTGTATTTATTGAGACATCATCATCCATTCTATTACTTTGTTTTTTCACCGACCAAAGATATCAAATCTCGAGCATGTATGTCGGATGACTTGAGCTCAATAGAAAAATCCATCGAAGAAATACAAATAGACCTCATTGATGAGAAGGTGATGTCCGCAGGAATACATGCTTCATTGATGAGAGGATTTCCAACATCCTCATTGACTGCTCGGGGATTTGGACCATCTCGAGATACGACCAAGAAAATAACCAAGGATCATTATGACTTGGAGAATGTGAAGCTCATCCCCTCTATCCTACCTTTATTACTGCGTACCTCCCGAAGGAGATACACGTAGTCAAACCATAGTTGGATAAGATTTTGACATTCAAGATCAATGACTTCAACTTGGTATATTGCAAGAACTACAACATGCTCTCACCTCATAAGTATTTGAGCAGGAAAAAGGGGAAGAATTCAAAGATAATCCCCCAACCATGGACCATGGACATCGTGAGGTCCACCATCCTGAACGTAATGAAGATACCTCACTTTGGAAGGCAACAGGAGGTTAACACATGCATTAAGATCATATTTTCATGATTCCATGGTGGTTATATGTGGTTGGATAGATGCATTATTGTATATCCGATGTTGATCAATAGAATCATCGGATTAAGCATGCAAGGACCAGACCCACAATAATTTTACTGAGGAAAGGCTACAGATTGCGCCCTAGCATAGAAAATCAAAGATACCTATGGCGATGTAGAAAAGGGGAAGTGAGACTATAAGGTAACCTCCATTCAGAATGGTGGAGTATGCCTAGCCTACCAGTTGATCATTGGAAATATGGTAAGGAAGAACAAACCCACATAGGTCATGGGGTTCATTATTGACCTCGTGGGAAAATGCATTGAAGGACTACATATGAATTGAGAGAGCTACCTTGTCAACCAATTAGAACAAGACATCCGCAAAGCTTAGGATCAGGGATGTGAGTTCCATTTAAGTTGGCTATTGATCCTCATCACCGTCGTTTCTTGGGAGATGCTGGAAGGTGCGACCTTCTCTAAAATTGAGCCATCTGAACCCTTAGCCACGAAGTTCACTACGCTCTTGTATTCGAGAAGCATGGCTAAACAATGGCAGTCAAATGTGGTGTTCCACACCTATTAACTACAGTTGAAGAGGGATATTTAGTCTTTCCCTTGTATGACGCTAAACACCCTGCATAGGTTCAGGCCATTTGTGAAGTTCCACACAGATAGACATTTTATTTATATCACTACATGTGTATATGAACAAAAAGAAGTACTATAGAGTTACTATAAACTCACTAATGAGGACATGGAAGAAATAACTAAAGATTGGCCTACAATGATCCTTATAGTAGTCAACCAGGGAAAACTGTCCAACCTCGACCTAATTGGAAGTCCTATGGTCACTCACAAAGAGTATGATGCACCTAGCAGTAGAAGAAGGAAGAAAAAGGAAGAGGTACAAAAGATGAACAATGCATGAGAAGAGATTGCTTCAGACTCACATGGAGGGTGAGGTGATGATGAAGTAGACAAAGAAGAGGACAAAGGAGAAGAAGATAAGAAGAAAGAAGGTAAAGTAACACTGCCTAGGGATCCCATTGATGAGGCTGAGACACCCAAGAAAGGAAAGGTTTCCCCAACAAATCCTACATCACAGAAGAAGTCCAAATATAGTAAACCACAGATGAAGAATGTGTTAACATTGGATGACATAGATCTCATCATTGCTAATGTGTCAGACACCTCAGAAGATATCTTACAGTTCAGCGAAGCCAAACAAGAGACCATGTTTGAAAGGATTGAAGCAGAACTAAAAGGGGTAAAACAAGCCCTTTACTCCAGTCGTGCAGTGTGTACTGCACCACCATCTTCTGAAGGAATTGAGTTGGGAGATGAGCCTGCTCAGCTATGAAGAATAGAAGACTCAACATAAGCTCTCCTTCATCGGGTCCAGGAAGAAAAGGAACAAGCCACAGAGGATCTGAAGAAAGAAAAGGAGGAATCCATAGAAAAACATTGGGTTGTGTAGTAAGAAAAATACGACATCCAAGACAAGTTTGCAGAGGATAGAGCATGGATCCAGAAAAAGGAACAGTTGCTCATAGAGAAGATGAAAGTTAAATAAGTAGTCACTAGAGCTATTCGCTCTGTGATGGAATTAGAACAGATGGCTTAAGACCCAGTGGAAATCCAAGTAGGGAAGCTTATTGAAGCCATTCAACAACTCTAACAAAGAGTAGTAGAACTGGAGTTACAAGAAGTGCCAAGCACTCCATAGGAAGTGTGAGACCAAAGAGAAGAAACTACCCAAAGAGCAGTCCAGAGAATAAAGGCATTGGCCTTAGAATGAAAACATCTCATCATTCAAAGTGCGAAGACTTACGAGCACCTTGCAAAGGACCCTGAACTAAGGACACTAGAGTCACAACTCCAGGAGGTAAAGAAGAAAACAACATCCATGCAAGTGCAGTTGAAGCCACTGTCAATGATCGAGAGGATGAAAAGATCCTAACAATAGCGCACGGTTCAGCAACAGGTCCATGCCATCTAGAGTAAATTCATGGAAGTGACTTAGAAGTTCCAGCTAGTGCAGGATGCAGCTTGCACACTTTTTGAGGAAATTGAAGGATGAGGTGTAGAACTAGAACAAGTGGTCACCTCAGTTGAACAACGATTGGAAGGAACTGTGACCGATAAATTTAATCATGAGTTCACTGAGTAGGAGGCTCTACCGAAGCAATAGGTCTAAGCATCTTGAGACAAGCTCGAGGCATTTGAGGCAGACCTACCTAGATTAGAGTGACTCGGGATGAGTCACATGTGAGTGTTGGGGGCATGTTGGCCCTTGACCAGGTTTTGAGGAAACGTTGGTCATGTTTGACTGATTTTGGGGACTTCAATAGGTTGGTTGAAGGCGGAGATCATGATATCTCAGTGCCTTTTTAGGGATTTTTGGGTTTAGGGTTTATGTAACAGGTATGGGATGTCGGCCCATGGGTTTACCCATGTTTAGGCCCATTTTGTAATGTATAAATAGAAAGTTAGGCGATGTAAGAAAGAGTCAATGACTAGTTGGTTGTAAGACAGTGTGCTAAGTGTGAATGGTTGTAAATTCTTTGTGCATACTGTGTGTTAAGAACTTACAGAGATGAGTGCAAGTGATTGTAAGACCTGTGTAAGGGATTTGTATTGTAACCTATATCGGGGAAGGAGGATCTGGCGAGGTGCACACAGATCTCATGTCCTATGCGAAGTAGGTTTTGAGGCTCTATGCATGTAAGAATATTGACAGAGGGAAATAAAGAAGAAGAAGAGTTGGTGGACGTAGCCCTAGGATGGGGGTGAACCACGTAGATCCTGTGTCATGATTGCTTTTGTGCATTATGGTTGTTATGTTATTTATGTGGTTTATACTTAGTATTGTTATCTTTATGTGTGATGCATATGATATAATAGCTTAGTGCTTATTGATGTAAGTGAATGTTATTTATGATCTGATTCTGTGCGTTAAGTGCCTGAATATGTTAGATCTTGTTGAATACGGCGTTGTTAAATATTGATGAATTTTAACTGCTAAGTTCTATGCTAGGTGTAGTAATCAAAGATCTGTGTCCCAGCTAGGTTGTAGACAGTTGATTCCTACAACCCCCTTGTCTCTACCTTGGGTGAGGCTTCATCTGCTTCGTAGGTGTTGCCGAAAGGGTCGGTAGCTAGGGTTTTTTTGGTGCGTTGTTGAAGCATTGAACCTTGGGTCTACCCCTATGCCAACAATGTTTATAAAACTCATGCGTTCTTGGTGATATAATGATGGTATATTGTAACCTTAATATCTATAGTTTATTATTGAAGTATAAATTGATGTATAGATTGTTGGGAGTGATCTCATTTTTTTTTATTTTCCTATTACCTGATGAGGCTCAGTTTGTATGAGACTCTTGTTATGCTTGTGATTTTTACTATGAAACCTCTTCCTTTTCTGAAAAACATAGTCGTTCCCCTAGTGCTTCTACCCTTCATTACTCTTAGAAAACCCTTTTTGTTTGATGTATACATTTCTCCTAGCCTTACGATCCCCCTAGAATTTATTTACCATTGATTTTCTTTGTGTTTTTTAGGATCAAGGATCTGCTCCTTCACTCCTTTGCCCATTGATTTTTATCTTATTTTCTCTGCATTTTGTTTATTGGTATTTCCTAAAATATCTTCAAAACCAGGTAAGTTGTCATCATCCTCGTATTTAGATTCAAATAAACAACCCATTTAATTTTCAAACATGTTTATGTATACTTCTTTTCATGGATGCATGGATGGGGAGATACTCTAACTTCAAATGTGTTGTACCAGCATAAAACTCACACTAAATTCCCCTTTCCCCACCCATGGTGACTTTCTATAGAATTTGACTTGCAGGTGTGCTCCCTCTAGTTGTTTTTCCTTCATTACAAAACTGCGGGTCCATGAAGTGCCTAGAATCATTGGGATACACAAATATTGACTATCGAATTCTGAAAAATGTATATGTCGATCAAATTGGCACCCCATTAAAAATTATGGGGTAGTTGTATGTTTCTACTTGGGGCTCTACTTGTTAGGAACCCATGTTCTTATAATAGCCTCAAAATGTCAGTTGATCACTCTACGCTTTCGTGATAATCTATAGATTTATTGGAGTCCCAAGTGTTTCATCTCAGTTTCAACCTTCAATAGTTTATGAACTAATTCAAAGTTAAAACACCAAAATATTTTCTATTCAGAAATTGGCTTTGGTAGCAAGTTCTGGGACTGAGGTGATAGCTTCTTCCCACACTTTAGTAACAACATCACTTAGCACTGTCGGTGTGCTTTGTGAAACCCTCTTTTTCTAATTGTTGTCCCTGTGATGCCTTCTAAATTACAATCTTACAAAAAAACTAAGTGACATGTACCAACCTCACTTAGCCACTTATAAATTATAGTCAATGGTATTTTATCTAACCAACCTTAATGGGATATGTTCTGTAAACAAATGACAAGCTTAAGGTATTGATAGTAAACAAATTTAAGCCTCTCAATTTGCTGGAATTGATCATGATTATCCCTAAAGTGGTGAAATATGCAACGCGTAAACCAAAGACAATACCTACCTTTCTGGAATCCTTGTATATGCATTTTTGTTTGATGCCCTTGTTTTGTGCTCTCTTATTTTAGGGTTCTGAGTTTATTTCATTAGATGAAAACTTGCCAATAGTAGAACATGTTACTTACTGATAAAGCTTCCTTAATTTCTTGAGTTGTCTTTTCAACCTTTTGTTTCAATGCACATGACTTGAAGAGTTTTAATGTATACCTCTTCCATCACAAATACAACTTTATTTTTATGTTTAATTTTTAGTATTTAATTAGTTTTTCTCTATCTAAGGCCTTATTGGCCTTTCTTCCTAACCTATAATAATTTATTACAGTTATTCCCATATCCACTTCTACTGGCATATGCTTTTTAAGGAATTATGTTTGTTAATGTTTAATTATTTAGAAAATGTTTCTCCATGAAAATCAGGGCTGATGATGAGGGTGTTATTGGAAGAAGTATATTTTTCGACACAGAGTCATCTTTTTGTTCTAAAACTTCCTTGGCCAAAATTTGCTTCTAAGGGTTCTAAGAATTTTTTTTTAGGTTTTGAATTTTCTGGTCAAGATCGTATAACCTCTGTCCTTTTATCTCCTTTTTCCTTCCATTTCGATGGACTTTACTTTCGAATGTGCTTATAAATATGTGTTTGCATGTTCTATAATTGTAGTCTACATTCCCAAGATAAACATTTTTTGGGGTTTTATTGAGGTTTTGTTATTATTGGATTTGATGGTATTGTTGGGACTACCTCAGGGGTATTTGAGACCAATTTCAACCATCAACAACTCTGGATTTTCATTTGAAGTTCTATAAAAAACGGTCTCATGCAGCCTTGTGTTGAGCGCAGTGCTCTCCCTTTTCTTGGAAGGTTCCAAAGTTTGTCATCCATCACTAGGTTCTTTTCACCTTGATCGCAACCTTTTTCCTTCTTTTAAAATCTTCTATTCCTAGTTTTCAATGTTTCCACCACCTATAGTTGAGTTTATTCATATATCCATCTTAGGGAATATGTTTTACATGGGAATATATTTTTCTAGTGATCATATTCCATATTTATAATATTGGAAACAAAGCTCAAAACAACTTTTACGAAGATTAATTTTTGAAAAGATCTTGGATATTTGAGTTCTGGTTCATATTATCTTCCTTAGTTTTTTCCTCAGCCTTTAATACCTTAAAGACACTCCCTATCCCATATCTCATTCTATTTACAAACAAGGTTGATTTAGGATTTTTGCAACCAATTTAGTCTTGCGCCAGTAAAAACATTAATGAATAAATGATTGAGTGATTGATTTCCCTTGTGCCATGGGTTATGTTGATGATTAAGTAATTAGATTTCTTACGCTATGGACTAATGATGATTCCTAAATGCTTATTCTTTAGAATTGCCCATGTGCATTGTAACAATATTGATGTATGATTTCCTAAGTGTTTAGATTAATTGCACGCATTGTAATGATGTTGATTTATGTTTAATTTAGTATTTAGATCACACAGGCAACTTGAAATTATGTTGATTGATGGTTGAATTCAGTAGTTGATTAATCACGCATCTTGAAATAAAATAGATGTTTTCCCCTTTTCCATGAAAATAAATTAAGGTTGATTACACTCGCACCCTAACTTATGTTATTATTTGATTGATTTAGTAATTGAACTCTCTTGTGCCATGAATAGTAATGATGTTGATTGATTGGGCTAGTTGGTTTTTGGAATTGATTGTGTTAGTGGGATGCATATACCTCCTTGTTCCTCAAAAACATCACCAGCCCTGAGACCTTAAATGGTCAAAATCAATCAGATGAATCCTAGGCTTGAGCATTGATTATGTGTCCTGGAGTTCGTAACATTGCAAGGTAGGTTGGGCGGGTAGTTTCTCCGTGTTATATTATGTGATGAGTTGATCTTGCATCACCATTTATGATACTTGTTGATTTATGTCATTATCTAATACGATGATGTGTTAATTATGTGTTGTTACTAATTTTGATTGATGTGTTGGTTGCATTGTTATGGATTATGATGATGAGTCTCTTGTAATTCTTTTAATTATGATGTCATTATTTAGGCGCAATTATAAATTATGTGTTGACATTAATTTCCTAATGATTTAAAAAAATTACCTTTCATGCTTCTCTTTCCTAGTCGTAATGGAGGGGTCATTACATATGGTATCAGAGCGGGTTCAACCTCGCAAGTTGGGATCATTACGCCTTCCACTATATCAAACACTTTATTAATAAATGATCAATAACTAAATTGAATTGTTTCCCTACAAGAAATCATGGTTAGAGGACGATGTGATGCTAGGGGAGGAGGTGTGACGCCTCCAGTAACATCCACACCAAAGGGATATAACCCTCAAGTAGAAGACCAATTCATTGGACAGGAGGAAATTGTTATGGGGGATGTGGTTGGGTTGATGAGGCCCTTTCAGAGGATTTAAAATGCCATTATTAACCTTCTATATAGAGATGAGGTCAGGGTGTCTGTAACCCATGAGGGTCCATAGTGCACCCCAACTGGTACTGGAAGTGTTCACAGAGAACTTGAGAAGGTTAAGTTTCCTGAGTTCATGGGTGCCATGTTTGGCTTAGCTGCCAAGGAATGGTTGGAGAACATGGCCATATTCTTCACACTTTGCGACTACACTTCCAACATGAAGTTAAGCATGGAGGTATTTCAGTTGAAGGAGATAACTCCTCTATGGTGGAAAATGCTCGTGCCACAATTGAACATGGTCATCGAAGATGTGTCATGGTAATTTTTCTAGAAGCGGTTCCGAGAGAGGTATTTGTTAGAGGAATTCATTGAGATCCATCTCAATGAGTTCAACGCCTTACAATAGGGAAGTCGTATGATTCCCGATTATGAGGACCGATTCATGGAGCTTCTTAGGTATGATCCACATCTGAACAATGAGAAGATCATGTTCAACAAGTTTGTGTTTGGAATTAACATCAACATTTGTGTGAAAGTGAGGATCCTAATGCCTTAGACGTTGCACAAGGCAGTCCAAAAGGCCCTCATTGTTGGGGAAGAGATGATCAGTGGGGGTTAGGATAGGACTCCTGCGAGACTGACGGGACATGCTACATATGGTGCGCAACAACATCAAACACCAGCTATACATTCATCAGGGTACTGAGGTACTCCGAGAGGATCCATGTTCACGACACCATGATGACTGACTCCTCAGTAGAATACTCCCTACAAAGGACTACAACACCTCCAACAACATTGTCCGCAATAGAAGCAGTTTAGGCATGTTCAACAGAACATACCAAGGTTTGAGGCTGGTGGGACAACAACTTCTACTTCGGGGACCTAAAATAATTTACCAAAGACCGGATGCTAGATATGTGGAGAGGTATATTACCAAAAATATCGTCTGGTTGAAAGGGCCAGAGAAACCGGGTCATCCAGACACACTAGAGTTGGAGATTTTGGAAAGGCCCACATGATTCATGTAGCAGTGAATAACCACCAAGCCGAGCATAAGTATTATATTCTCTAGACATCAGGTACCATCACTGACCATACCTTTATTATTTTGATATATCCCGATGCTAGAGAGAGATTTATTTCTGGTGCAACGCTAAAAACAATAAAGTTAAAGGCAGTCAAACTGGACAAGTTTAGCTACATGGAAATAACTTCGAGTGCCAAGAAAAAGGTTGAAGGAAAGGTTACAGACTGTAGCACCAACCTGGGATATTTTGTAATAAAGGCCAACATGTACGTCACAATCTTAGGATTTTATGATGTCATGATCAGTATGGACTGGTTTGAATCGCATGATGCGATACTCAACTATAACATGAAATGATTGAGTTTGAAAGATGATGAGGGACTGAGATGAATGATTGTAGGAAGAAACTAGGGAATTTCCTTAAGATTCATTTCTTCCCTACAACTGTGGAAGAGCATGTGCAAAGGATGCAAGCTATATTCAATATTAGCACCAAATGATAAGGGTGTGGAAGAAGGATTAGAAAACCTTATGGTAGTATGAGATTGTGTAGATGCATTCCCAAAAGAGTTACCATGTTTTTTGGCCAAAAGAGAGCTGGAATTTACCATCAACTTTAAACCCGAAACCAAACCGATAGCAAGATCGCCTTATCGTATGTCAATGCCTGAGTTATAGTAGTTGAAAATCCAACTAAAAGAGTTGTTGGACCTAGCAATTATACATCCTAGTGTGCCACCTTGGGGTGCACATGTTATTTTCATATAGAAGAAGGATGGGTCGTGGAGGATCTGTATTGACTACCATCAATTGAACAAGGAAGCGATCAATAAACAATATCCTTTTCCAAAAATAGATGATTTGTTTGACCAAATGAAGGGCACGACTGTGTTTTCAAAGATCGACTTGAGATAAAGATACCACCAGCTACAGATCAAAGATGAATACATTCCTAATACCACATTCAAGAAGAGGTTCAGAATTATGAGTTTACCATTTTACCATTTGGACTGACAAACACCCTGGGATTTCAAAGATGAATACATTCCTAATACCACATTCAAGAAGAGGTTCAGACTTACAAGTTTACCATTTTACCATCTGGACTGACAAATGCCTTGGGGGTATTCATGAGCTTGATGAATGGGTTGTTTTGCGAATACTTGGACAAGTTTTTTCAAGTATTCATTGACGACATATTGATATATTCTTGGATGAAAGAAGAACATGATGAGAATTTGCGCTTGGTACTACAATGTTTATGAGAGAAAAAGTTATACAAGAAACTGTCAAAATGCTCTTTTTATCAATCAAGGGTTCATTATTTGGGGAATGTTATCTTTGACGAAGGCATCGTTGTGGATCCAAATAAGGTAGAGGCTATTATGGAATGGCATGTGCCAACGAACGTACCTGAATTATGTAGCTTAATGGATTTAGAAGGATATTATCGACAGTTCATTGAAGGTTTTTGAAAGATATCAAATCTGATTATGGAATTGAAAAATAAAAACAAGAAGCTTGTATTGACCGAGAAATGCATAGAAAAATTTCAAAGGCTTAAGGATATTTTGATGACAATGTCGATACTAAAAGTTCCTGACATAGACAAGGACTTATTGGTATGCACAGATGCATCCAAGGAAGGCTTAGGTGAAGTATGGATGCAATATGGTTGAATGATCTCTTAGATGTCAAGGAAATTAAGAAATATTGAGGAGAACTACACGATGCATGATTAGGAGTTATTGGCCATTGTGTATGCCCTAAGATTGTGGAGACACTACCTGATTGGACAAAAAATTGAACTAAAAATAGAACACTCTGGTTTGTTGCACAGTTTTACACAAAGTGACTTGAACACATGGAAAAGGTGTTGGTAATAACTACTTAGCAAGTACAATTTTGAGATTAGCCACATAAAAGGAAAAATGAACATAGTGGCAGATGCATTGAGTTAGATACCACATATATTTTTGGTGGTACCTCTTTAGACGAATCTTCAAGAAAATATTCTAAGTATACATCATGACGATGAATGGTATAAAGAGGTTAAGGAAAATATCGGACAAGACAAAATATTGGTACCAAAGTTTGAAGGATATGCATTGGACAACGACGAATTGATGAGGTATAATAACCAAATTTACATACCATCTAACAAAAATTGAGAAATTTGATCTTAAATGAATCTCATAGGGCAGTGCACATGGCTCATATGGGATTCACAAAGATGAGGGCACACCATAATCCCTTATTCTTCTGAAAAAGGAATGAAGGTGGACATAGTTATCTACGTAGCGAGGTTTCTATAATGTTAGCACATGAAGGATGAACATAGAAATACATTTGGATTACTACAACCACACGCTATTCTAGTATCGAAATGGGAGGTCATTTTGATGGAATTTATTGTGGGATTTTAGTTGACAGAAAGGAGGGATGACTTGATTTTCATGGTAGTTCACACTCTGACGAAGAGTGCCCATTTTATTCCTATGCATACGACGTATCAGGCGCTATACATAGATAGATTTTTTATCAATGAGATTTTGAGATTGCATTGTGTGCATTAAAGGATCATATCCAATCGAGGATTGGTGTTTACAGAATGATTTTGGAGTAGTTTCCAAGATGCCTTGGGAACCCAACATAACTTTAGTACAATGTATCACCTAGAGACAGACATGCAGACATAAAGAACGAACCAAATCTTGGAATATATGTTTCATATGTTTGTGATGGACCAGCATAAGCATTGGGGAGAGTTCTTTCCACTGGTATAGTTTGCGTACAACAACAACTATCAAAGCATCGTTAATATGGAACCATTTGAGTTTCTTTATGGGTGGTCATGTCAATTGCCTTTGAACTAGGATCAATTTGAGGATAGGGTCCTGGTAGGACTAGAAGTGATATAAGAAATGGAAGAACAAATGAAAATGATAAGACAAAGGATTAAAGAAGTGCAATATCGACAAAAGAGTTATGTTGATGCGCATCACGTTGACCGTAATTATGAAGTTGGCGACTGAGTTTTCTAGATGGTGAAACCACACAA
The DNA here is from genome assembly GCA_009831015.1 of Picea engelmannii. NCBI lineage: Eukaryota > Viridiplantae > Streptophyta > Pinopsida > Pinales > Pinaceae > Picea > Picea engelmannii. The sequence continues at coordinate 155,953 of ML827758.1, read as the reverse complement.
GAGCTCGATTAAGTTTGGGAAGGGTGCTAAAATCTCCCTTAGGTTTGTGGGACCTTTCAAAGTTGTGGAAAAGAAAGGGAATGTTGCCTGTCAACTAGCCTTTCCTGATTCTTTGAGGCATATGCATGACGTTTTTCATGTATTTGTTTTGAGACATTATGTTAGTGATCCTACAAATGTGATTAACATGATTTCCTTGCAGGTGTCAGACAAGGGTGCACTCATAGTGAATCCAATCTTGATTCTAGACCATCGCATTCAAAAACTACGACGTCGAAAAGTTGATGAGATCAAGGTCCAGTGGGACAATTATAGTCCACACTCGGCTACCTAGAAGGACACATATGATATGCACCAACAATTTCCATATTTATTTGATAGTTAGACATATAAATCTTGTTAGATTCTTTATTTAATGCATTTATATACTGTACAACTTTCGAAATAAGTTTAAAACAAAAGGGGGTGTATGTAACATCCCTCTCTTGCAAGCACATTTTATTGACTCATTCTTTGAGGACACTTGCGTGCAAGTTATCCGATTTTAGTATATGGTTGTTTGTTTTGCTTATGTATTCTTATGATGATGTTGATGGATTATGATGTTATGTTATTTGATATCTATGTATTGACAGATGATATTGACAAGTTTCCATTGAGTGTGAAGGACACTTTATAGATTGATATGTCGATGGCATTAATGGACCTCCTCGGACTCCATATTGAGTCAGGGAGTGGATTATATTGGTTTGATTATTTCATTTATGCATATGTGACATATGATTGGGTATTTTATGATGTTGTCTATGGATCATTGAAATTGTTTCATTTATGGATGCATGATGATGATTTCTTGCTAATATGACTCATGTACGGAGTATAGGGGGCATGCATAACAACCAAATATTGAGGGAGAGGTGTGGCAGCATCCATGTCACATCCTACTAGCACTCCTATCATGGCTCGAATTGTAGATTAAGGATTACGTAGTTTGATGGATCCATGATGTCGTGAGAGAAGACTAAGACAATCACTCATGAATATTTATAAAGGTTGAACAATAAGCCATGATCCTTATGCCTTAGAAACCCATAGTCTCTTAGAAGGTTGCCTGAATGGAGTATTGACTCCAAGGGATGGAAAACTACCAAAACTAGTCAAAGGAGAGTGGAACCCTTGGATCATGGAGTGTTTCTTGAAGGGCACATCGCATGATTAAAATTTGAATCAAAGGTGAGTGGTACCCTTGGAGCATGAAGTGCATATTGAAGGTAACCTTGTGGTATTTAAAAAGGTGAGCCAATGAATCTAGGTGGCCTAGAAAACTTTGAGAGAATGTTAAACCTTGTAAAATCTTGAGCATTGTTGAATTAATTAATTGATTAATCATAAAATAAAAGAATAAATTTATTAATCATAATCCCTAATGGTCTAATATTTTTCAAATAAAAATTTAACTAAGCCTATTTCTAATTTAACTGTAATGCTCCCCCGACCACCCGCAGGTCGTGGGACACCACTCCAAAGCATCCACTCATACTCTAACACCATTCGGTAACATTCCCAGCCTTAACAGGTCGAACCATGCTACTCTAGGGAACACTTTCATTACCTTACTGCAGAGCATACGGTAACATACCCAGTAGTCAACTGAGCTATACCACATAATTTTACTCTTTAAACTGCATGCAGCTAAAACATATACATACAACACTCTTGCAGAAGCGTTACATACAAACATAAACAAACAATTACTTTATGTAACATATAAATTTTATACTGAAATAACAGTAACTATAGATATGAAACATTTACCGTGAATTACCCAAAAACATACAGGAAATTATAATCACATATATGATAAACTGTAACATAGGCATGTAAATAACAAAGTAGCATATCATTTTACCATACAATTGGTACTTATCTGAGAAATATTGTCACCAACCATGTACAAACCGTCCACGAACCTCCCAGCCTTAGACTATACTATTCATCAATCCCAACAGTGAGTCACCCCCGAGATGGGACTGAACTCCACCCAGTGTAAAGGGTTCCTATCCAGGCTAAGGCTCATGGGCTACAAGAAATACTCTGTCTCATGTTCTCACTCAACTAACAGCCTACAAACTCTCATTTCCCACATGCATGTCCCACCCAAGGAAGTGTGCCCCTTCTCTGCTCAACAGTCCCTCGGCTACCCCACTTCCCTTCCAGGGCTTCAAAAGAAGGCTAGACTAGAAGTCTCATAGTGCTATCACTGCATTTTATCACCTTCGGGAATCGATCCCCAACAATTCTCTTGCTCATAGAATTGATCATGGGCCTGACAACCCACTTCTTCAATCCCGCTCCAAGCTAACCTGGTACACCAACCGAAAAGGGATATGGGAATAGGCTCTAGAATGGTGAAATGGTTGCCTCAAGGATAATAGAATGCATGAGTAAAAATGGTCATGGAATGATTGACTGGATAACTGAGTGTGGAAAAGAATCATTGTGAAACTCTCATGGAAGTGATGGTGTGAATGATCATCGAGCTGCTAGTAATAAATCCAGTGAAAAAGTGATCAAATGAGCTAAGTCCCCCATAATATGAATGCATGTCCCCAACTTGACACTTGTAATATCGGAAGTTACTTTGGTCCACTTGTCCCCAACTTTAGAACTTAGGATAAAATAATTATCCATATTTTACGTTTTAGGAAATATTAATATAATATTCCCTTGACTTTTGTCCCTCCCTTTCCCTAACTGGTGAAGTTCATTCTCCCATCTCTTTTATCGTGGTTGTTCTACGTGCAATGATGTATTTTATATTAATCATGAGTCATGTACAAAGTAGGCGCATTGGACTTTGACATCTAGGTGTTCCAGCCCAATACCAAAACACAAGCATCCCAACTTATAATAACCGGCTCACCAGCCTATAACACATATCATATACATGAGGATCCTTGTCCTCCATACTGTGCACACCCTAGTTACTGCACGTAGTATCCTGGAATGTGCATATTACATCATTTTACTATCCAGTTCATGCATGCACTATGCCACATGATGTGCATTACCAAATGAGGTCAAAACAACTCACCATCTTAAGTACATTTATATTACATTACAATTGGGTTCGGCCGAGGGATATTACAATCCCCTCCCCTTATTTATGCACTATCCTCAGTGCATCATATGCCCATATATAACAAAGTTTTCAAAAGTCTTCAAAAATATGCAGGTATTATGTCCGGATTGCATATTCATGCTCCCAAGTAGCATCCTCAGGACCTGTTGGCAGCAATTATATAATTATTATTTTTATAAGATGCCTACACAGGGTCTATGAAATTTTATTATTCTTCATAAGCATTTCTCTAAATGACTGTTGTAAATCATCGCATTTTACCTACCATCTATTTGTGCTTCATTTTCATGACTAAAAGCATGAAAAATTGCCACTATCATTACTATTTTGTCTTAAAATTTCATTAAAATCATGTGGTTTATTACAGAATTATGGTTTCCTGCTATGAGAATGTTGCTCTCCTTGTTTGTGACCCTTTCGATTCAGAGCATGCCTAAGAGATTTGTGGTTATATGAACCAAAGACCCCCTCCATTTGATATTCAACAATTTTATATTGATTTTGGTTTGATGTTTGATTATATTTCTTTCATAAAACTTGAACTATTCGATTTTGTAAACCTACCTAACTTTGCAATCAAACTTTAATGCGCTCACTATGTTTTTTTTTGGTCCTGGCATGTACCCAATGCCAAGGTGGCATACGATGCACA
>ML827758.1:128345-139205 GCA_009831015.1 Picea engelmannii | reverse complement strand
TCTACTTGTTAGGAACCCATGTTCTTATAATAGCCTCAAAATGTCAGTTGATCACTCTACGCTTTCGTGATAATCTATAGATTTATTGGAGTCCCAAGTGTTTCATCTCAGTTTCAACCTTCAATAGTTTATGAACTAATTCAAAGTTAAAACACCAAAATATTTTCTATTCAGAAATTGGCTTTGGTAGCAAGTTCTGGGACTGAGGTGATAGCTTCTTCCCACACTTTAGTAACAACATCACTTAGCACTGTCGGTGTGCTTTGTGAAACCCTCTTTTTCTAATTGTTGTCCCTGTGATGCCTTCTAAATTACAATCTTACAAAAAAACTAAGTGACATGTACCAACCTCACTTAGCCACTTATAAATTATAGTCAATGGTATTTTATCTAACCAACCTTAATGGGATATGTTCTGTAAACAAATGACAAGCTTAAGGTATTGATAGTAAACAAATTTAAGCCTCTCAATTTGCTGGAATTGATCATGATTATCCCTAAAGTGGTGAAATATGCAACGCGTAAACCAAAGACAATACCTACCTTTCTGGAATCCTTGTATATGCATTTTTGTTTGATGCCCTTGTTTTGTGCTCTCTTATTTTAGGGTTCTGAGTTTATTTCATTAGATGAAAACTTGCCAATAGTAGAACATGTTACTTACTGATAAAGCTTCCTTAATTTCTTGAGTTGTCTTTTCAACCTTTTGTTTCAATGCACATGACTTGAAGAGTTTTAATGTATACCTCTTCCATCACAAATACAACTTTATTTTTATGTTTAATTTTTAGTATTTAATTAGTTTTTCTCTATCTAAGGCCTTATTGGCCTTTCTTCCTAACCTATAATAATTTATTACAGTTATTCCCATATCCACTTCTACTGGCATATGCTTTTTAAGGAATTATGTTTGTTAATGTTTAATTATTTAGAAAATGTTTCTCCATGAAAATCAGGGCTGATGATGAGGGTGTTATTGGAAGAAGTATATTTTTCGACACAGAGTCATCTTTTTGTTCTAAAACTTCCTTGGCCAAAATTTGCTTCTAAGGGTTCTAAGAATTTTTTTTTAGGTTTTGAATTTTCTGGTCAAGATCGTATAACCTCTGTCCTTTTATCTCCTTTTTCCTTCCATTTCGATGGACTTTACTTTCGAATGTGCTTATAAATATGTGTTTGCATGTTCTATAATTGTAGTCTACATTCCCAAGATAAACATTTTTTGGGGTTTTATTGAGGTTTTGTTATTATTGGATTTGATGGTATTGTTGGGACTACCTCAGGGGTATTTGAGACCAATTTCAACCATCAACAACTCTGGATTTTCATTTGAAGTTCTATAAAAAACGGTCTCATGCAGCCTTGTGTTGAGCGCAGTGCTCTCCCTTTTCTTGGAAGGTTCCAAAGTTTGTCATCCATCACTAGGTTCTTTTCACCTTGATCGCAACCTTTTTCCTTCTTTTAAAATCTTCTATTCCTAGTTTTCAATGTTTCCACCACCTATAGTTGAGTTTATTCATATATCCATCTTAGGGAATATGTTTTACATGGGAATATATTTTTCTAGTGATCATATTCCATATTTATAATATTGGAAACAAAGCTCAAAACAACTTTTACGAAGATTAATTTTTGAAAAGATCTTGGATATTTGAGTTCTGGTTCATATTATCTTCCTTAGTTTTTTCCTCAGCCTTTAATACCTTAAAGACACTCCCTATCCCATATCTCATTCTATTTACAAACAAGGTTGATTTAGGATTTTTGCAACCAATTTAGTCTTGCGCCAGTAAAAACATTAATGAATAAATGATTGAGTGATTGATTTCCCTTGTGCCATGGGTTATGTTGATGATTAAGTAATTAGATTTCTTACGCTATGGACTAATGATGATTCCTAAATGCTTATTCTTTAGAATTGCCCATGTGCATTGTAACAATATTGATGTATGATTTCCTAAGTGTTTAGATTAATTGCACGCATTGTAATGATGTTGATTTATGTTTAATTTAGTATTTAGATCACACAGGCAACTTGAAATTATGTTGATTGATGGTTGAATTCAGTAGTTGATTAATCACGCATCTTGAAATAAAATAGATGTTTTCCCCTTTTCCATGAAAATAAATTAAGGTTGATTACACTCGCACCCTAACTTATGTTATTATTTGATTGATTTAGTAATTGAACTCTCTTGTGCCATGAATAGTAATGATGTTGATTGATTGGGCTAGTTGGTTTTTGGAATTGATTGTGTTAGTGGGATGCATATACCTCCTTGTTCCTCAAAAACATCACCAGCCCTGAGACCTTAAATGGTCAAAATCAATCAGATGAATCCTAGGCTTGAGCATTGATTATGTGTCCTGGAGTTCGTAACATTGCAAGGTAGGTTGGGCGGGTAGTTTCTCCGTGTTATATTATGTGATGAGTTGATCTTGCATCACCATTTATGATACTTGTTGATTTATGTCATTATCTAATACGATGATGTGTTAATTATGTGTTGTTACTAATTTTGATTGATGTGTTGGTTGCATTGTTATGGATTATGATGATGAGTCTCTTGTAATTCTTTTAATTATGATGTCATTATTTAGGCGCAATTATAAATTATGTGTTGACATTAATTTCCTAATGATTTAAAAAAATTACCTTTCATGCTTCTCTTTCCTAGTCGTAATGGAGGGGTCATTACATATGGTATCAGAGCGGGTTCAACCTCGCAAGTTGGGATCATTACGCCTTCCACTATATCAAACACTTTATTAATAAATGATCAATAACTAAATTGAATTGTTTCCCTACAAGAAATCATGGTTAGAGGACGATGTGATGCTAGGGGAGGAGGTGTGACGCCTCCAGTAACATCCACACCAAAGGGATATAACCCTCAAGTAGAAGACCAATTCATTGGACAGGAGGAAATTGTTATGGGGGATGTGGTTGGGTTGATGAGGCCCTTTCAGAGGATTTAAAATGCCATTATTAACCTTCTATATAGAGATGAGGTCAGGGTGTCTGTAACCCATGAGGGTCCATAGTGCACCCCAACTGGTACTGGAAGTGTTCACAGAGAACTTGAGAAGGTTAAGTTTCCTGAGTTCATGGGTGCCATGTTTGGCTTAGCTGCCAAGGAATGGTTGGAGAACATGGCCATATTCTTCACACTTTGCGACTACACTTCCAACATGAAGTTAAGCATGGAGGTATTTCAGTTGAAGGAGATAACTCCTCTATGGTGGAAAATGCTCGTGCCACAATTGAACATGGTCATCGAAGATGTGTCATGGTAATTTTTCTAGAAGCGGTTCCGAGAGAGGTATTTGTTAGAGGAATTCATTGAGATCCATCTCAATGAGTTCAACGCCTTACAATAGGGAAGTCGTATGATTCCCGATTATGAGGACCGATTCATGGAGCTTCTTAGGTATGATCCACATCTGAACAATGAGAAGATCATGTTCAACAAGTTTGTGTTTGGAATTAACATCAACATTTGTGTGAAAGTGAGGATCCTAATGCCTTAGACGTTGCACAAGGCAGTCCAAAAGGCCCTCATTGTTGGGGAAGAGATGATCAGTGGGGGTTAGGATAGGACTCCTGCGAGACTGACGGGACATGCTACATATGGTGCGCAACAACATCAAACACCAGCTATACATTCATCAGGGTACTGAGGTACTCCGAGAGGATCCATGTTCACGACACCATGATGACTGACTCCTCAGTAGAATACTCCCTACAAAGGACTACAACACCTCCAACAACATTGTCCGCAATAGAAGCAGTTTAGGCATGTTCAACAGAACATACCAAGGTTTGAGGCTGGTGGGACAACAACTTCTACTTCGGGGACCTAAAATAATTTACCAAAGACCGGATGCTAGATATGTGGAGAGGTATATTACCAAAAATATCGTCTGGTTGAAAGGGCCAGAGAAACCGGGTCATCCAGACACACTAGAGTTGGAGATTTTGGAAAGGCCCACATGATTCATGTAGCAGTGAATAACCACCAAGCCGAGCATAAGTATTATATTCTCTAGACATCAGGTACCATCACTGACCATACCTTTATTATTTTGATATATCCCGATGCTAGAGAGAGATTTATTTCTGGTGCAACGCTAAAAACAATAAAGTTAAAGGCAGTCAAACTGGACAAGTTTAGCTACATGGAAATAACTTCGAGTGCCAAGAAAAAGGTTGAAGGAAAGGTTACAGACTGTAGCACCAACCTGGGATATTTTGTAATAAAGGCCAACATGTACGTCACAATCTTAGGATTTTATGATGTCATGATCAGTATGGACTGGTTTGAATCGCATGATGCGATACTCAACTATAACATGAAATGATTGAGTTTGAAAGATGATGAGGGACTGAGATGAATGATTGTAGGAAGAAACTAGGGAATTTCCTTAAGATTCATTTCTTCCCTACAACTGTGGAAGAGCATGTGCAAAGGATGCAAGCTATATTCAATATTAGCACCAAATGATAAGGGTGTGGAAGAAGGATTAGAAAACCTTATGGTAGTATGAGATTGTGTAGATGCATTCCCAAAAGAGTTACCATGTTTTTTGGCCAAAAGAGAGCTGGAATTTACCATCAACTTTAAACCCGAAACCAAACCGATAGCAAGATCGCCTTATCGTATGTCAATGCCTGAGTTATAGTAGTTGAAAATCCAACTAAAAGAGTTGTTGGACCTAGGAATTATACATCCTAGTGTGCCACCTTGGGGTGCGCATGTTATTTTCATATAGAAGAAGGATGGGTCGTGGAGGATCTGTATTGACTAACATTAATTAAACAAGGAAGCGATCAATAAACAATATCCTTTTCCAAAAATAGACGATTTTTTTGACCAAATGAAGGGCACGACTGTGTTTTCAAAGATCGACTTGAGATAAAGATACCACCAGCTACAGATCAAAGATGAATACATTCCTAATACCACATTAAAGAAGAGGTTCAGAATTATGAGTTTACCATTTTACCATTTGGACTGACAAACACCCTGGGATTTCAAAGATGAATACATTCCTAATACCACATTCAAGAAGAGGTTCAGACTTACGAGTTTACCATTTTAGCATCTGGACTGACAAACGCCTTGGGGGTATTCATGAGCTTGATGAATGGGTTGTTTTGCAAATACTTGGACAAGTTATTTCAAGTATTCATTGACGACATATTGATATATTCTTGGATGAAAGAAGAACATGATGAGAATTTGCGCTTGGTACTACAATGTTTATGAGAGAAAAAATTATACAAGAAACTGTCAAAATGCTATTTTTATCAATCAAGGGTTCATTATTTGGGGAATGTTATCTTTGACGAAGGCATCGTTGTGGATCCAAATAAGGTAGAGGCTATTATGGAATGGCATGTGCCAACGAACGTACCTGAATTATGTAGCTTAATGGATTTAGAAGGATATTATCGACAGTTCATTGAAGGTTTTTGAAAGATATCAAATCTGATTATGGAATTGAAAAATAAAAACAAGAAGCTTGTATTGACCGAGAAATGCATAGAAAAATTTCAAAGGCTTAAGGATATTTTGATGACAATGTCGATACTAAAAGTTCCTGACATAGACAAGGACTTATTGGTATGCACAGATGCATCCAAGGAAGGCTTAGGTGAAGTATGGATGCAATATGGTTGAATGATCTCTTAGATGTCAAGGAAATTAAGAAATATTGAGGAGAACTACACGATGCATGATTAGGAGTTATTGGCCATTGTGTATGCCCTAAGATTGTGGAGACACTACCTGATTGGACAAAAAATTGAACTAAAAATAGAACACTCTGGTTTGTTGCACAGTTTTACACAAAGTGACTTGAACACATGGAAAAGGTGTTGGTAATAACTACTTAGCAAGTACAATTTTGAGATTAGCCACATAAAAGGAAAAATGAACATAGTGGCAGATGCATTGAGTTAGATACCACATATATTTTTGGTGGTACCTCTTTAGACGAATCTTCAAGAAAATATTCTAAGTATACATCATGACGATGAATGGTATAAAGAGGTTAAGGAAAATATCGGACAAGACAAAATATTGGTACCAAAGTTTGAAGGATATGCATTGGACAACGACGAATTGATGAGGTATAATAACCAAATTTACATACCATCTAACAAAAATTGAGAAATTTGATCTTAAATGAATCTCATAGGGCAGTGCACATGGCTCATATGGGATTCACAAAGATGAGGGCACACCATAATCCCTTATTCTTCTGAAAAAGGAATGAAGGTGGACATAGTTATCTACGTAGCGAGGTTTCTATAATGTTAGCACATGAAGGATGAACATAGAAATACATTTGGATTACTACAACCACACGCTATTCTAGTATCGAAATGGGAGGTCATTTTGATGGAATTTATTGTGGGATTTTAGTTGACAGAAAGGAGGGATGACTTGATTTTCATGGTAGTTCACACTCTGACGAAGAGTGCCCATTTTATTCCTATGCATACGACGTATCAGGCGCTATACATAGATAGATTTTTTATCAATGAGATTTTGAGATTGCATTGTGTGCATTAAAGGATCATATCCAATCGAGGATTGGTGTTTACAGAATGATTTTGGAGTAGTTTCCAAGATGCCTTGGGAACCCAACATAACTTTAGTACAATGTATCACCTAGAGACAGACATGCAGACATAAAGAATGAACCAAATCTTGGAATATATGTTTCATATGTTTGTGATGGACCAACATAAGCATTGGGGAGAGTTATTTCCACTGGTATAGTTTGTGTACAACAACAACTATCAAAGCATCGTTAATATGGAACCATTTGAGTTTCTTTATGGGTGGTCATGTCAGTTGCCTTTGAACTAGGATCAATTTGAGGATAGGGTCCTGGTAGGACTATAAGTGATATAAGAAATGGAAGAACAAATGAAAATGATAAGACAAAGGATTAAAAAAGTGCAATATCGACAAAAGAGTTATGTTGATGCGCATCACGTTGACCGTAATTATGAAGTTGGCGACTGCGTTTTCTAGATGGTGAAACCACACAAGAGCTCGATTAAGTTTGGGAAGGGTGCTAAAATATCCCTTAGGTTTGTGGGACCTTTCAAAGTTGTGGAAAAGAAAGGGAATGTTGCCTGTCAACTAGCCTTTCCTGATTCTTTGAGGCATATGCATGACGTTTTTCATGTATTTGTTTTGAGACATTATGTTAGTGATCCTACAAATGTGATTAACATGATTTCCTTGCAGGTGTCAGACAAGGGTGCACTCATAGTGAATCCAATCTTGATTCTAGACCATCGCATTCAAAAACTACGACGTCGAAAAGTTGATGAGATCAAGGTCCAGTGGGACAATTATAGTCCACACTCGGCTACCTAGAAGGACACATATGATATGCACCAACAATTTCCATATTTATTTGATAGTTAGACATATAAATCTTGTTAGATTCTTTATTTAATGCATTTATATACTGTACAACTTTCGAAATAAGTTTAAAACAAAAGGGGGTGTATGTAACATCCCTCTCTTGCAAGCACATTTTATTGACTCATTCTTTGAGGACACTTGCGTGCAAGTTATCCGATTTTAGTATATGGTTGTTTGTTTTGCTTATGTATTCTTATGATGATGTTGATGGATTATGATGTTATGTTATTTGATATCTATGTATTGACAGATGATATTGACAAGTTTCCATTGAGTGTGAAGGACACTTTATAGATTGATATGTCGATGGCATTAATGGACCTCCTCGGACTCCATATTGAGTCAGGGAGTGGATTATATTGGTTTGATTATTTCATTTATGCATATGTGACATATGATTGGGTATTTTATGATGTTGTCTATGGATCATTGAAATTGTTTCATTTATGGATGCATGATGATGATTTCTTGCTAATATGACTCATGTACGGAGTATAGGGGGCATGCATAACAACCAAATATTGAGGGAGAGGTGTGGCAGCATCCATGTCACATCCTACTAGCACTCCTATCATGGCTCGAATTGTAGATTAAGGATTACGTAGTTTGATGGATCCATGATGTCGTGAGAGAAGACTAAGACAATCACTCATGAATATTTATAAAGGTTGAACAATAAGCCATGATCCTTATGCCTTAGAAACCCATAGTCTCTTAGAAGGTTGCCTGAATGGAGTATTGACTCCAAGGGATGGAAAACTACCAAAACTAGTCAAAGGAGAGTGGAACCCTTGGATCATGGAGTGTTTCTTGAAGGGCACATCGCATGATTAAAATTTGAATCAAAGGTGAGTGGTACCCTTGGAGCATGAAGTGCATATTGAAGGTAACCTTGTGGTATTTAAAAAGGTGAGCCAATGAATCTAGGTGGCCTAGAAAACTTTGAGAGAATGTTAAACCTTGTAAAATCTTGAGCATTGTTGAATTAATTAATTGATTAATCATAAAATAAAAGAATAAATTTATTAATCATAATCCCTAATGGTCTAATATTTTTCAAATAAAAATTTAACTAAGCCTATTTCTAATTTAACTGTAATGCTCCCCCGACCACCCGCAGGTCGTGGGACACCACTCCAAAGCATCCACTCATACTCTAACACCATTCGGTAACATTCCCAGCCTTAACAGGTCGAACCATGCTACTCTAGGGAACACTTTCATTACCTTACTGCAGAGCATACGGTAACATACCCAGTAGTCAACTGAGCTATACCACATAATTTTACTCTTTAAACTGCATGCAGCTAAAACATATACATACAACACTCTTGCAGAAGCGTTACATACAAACATAAACAAACAATTACTTTATGTAACATATAAATTTTATACTGAAATAACAGTAACTATAGATATGAAACATTTACCGTGAATTACCCAAAAACATACAGGAAATTATAATCACATATATGATAAACTGTAACATAGGCATGTAAATAACAAAGTAGCATATCATTTTACCATACAATTGGTACTTATCTGAGAAATATTGTCACCAACCATGTACAAACCGTCCACGAACCTCCCAGCCTTAGACTATACTATTCATCAATCCCAACAGTGAGTCACCCCCGAGATGGGACTGAACTCCACCCAGTGTAAAGGGTTCCTATCCAGGCTAAGGCTCATGGGCTACAAGAAATACTCTGTCTCATGTTCTCACTCAACTAACAGCCTACAAACTCTCATTTCCCACATGCATGTCCCACCCAAGGAAGTGTGCCCCTTCTCTGCTCAACAGTCCCTCGGCTACCCCACTTCCCTTCCAGGGCTTCAAAAGAAGGCTAGACTAGAAGTCTCATAGTGCTATCACTGCATTTTATCACCTTCGGGAATCGATCCCCAACAATTCTCTTGCTCATAGAATTGATCATGGGCCTGACAACCCACTTCTTCAATCCCGCTCCAAGCTAACCTGGTACACCAACCGAAAAGGGATATGGGAATAGGCTCTAGAATGGTGAAATGGTTGCCTCAAGGATAATAGAATGCATGAGTAAAAATGGTCATGGAATGATTGACTGGATAACTGAGTGTGGAAAAGAATCATTGTGAAACTCTCATGGAAGTGATGGTGTGAATGATCATCGAGCTGCTAGTAATAAATCCAGTGAAAAAGTGATCAAATGAGCTAAGTCCCCCATAATATGAATGCATGTCCCCAACTTGACACTTGTAATATCGGAAGTTACTTTGGTCCACTTGTCCCCAACTTTAGAACTTAGGATAAAATAATTATCCATATTTTACGTTTTAGGAAATATTAATATAATATTCCCTTGACTTTTGTCCCTCCCTTTCCCTAACTGGTGAAGTTCATTCTCCCATCTCTTTTATCGTGGTTGTTCTACGTGCAATGATGTATTTTATATTAATCATGAGTCATGTACAAAGTAGGCGCATTGGACTTTGACATCTAGGTGTTCCAGCCCAATACCAAAACACAAGCATCCCAACTTATAATAACCGGCTCACCAGCCTATAACACATATCATATACATGAGGATCCTTGTCCTCCATACTGTGCACACCCTAGTTACTGCACGTAGTATCCTGGAATGTGCATATTACATCATTTTACTATCCAGTTCATGCATGCACTATGCCACATGATGTGCATTACCAAATGAGGTCAAAACAACTCACCATCTTAAGTACATTTATATTACATTACAATTGGGTTCGGCCGAGGGATATTACAATCCCCTCCCCTTATTTATGCACTATCCTCAGTGCATCATATGCCCATATATAACAAAGTTTTCAAAAGTCTTCAAAAATATGCAGGTATTATGTCCGGATTGCATATTCATGCTCCCAAGTAGCATCCTCAGGACCTGTTGGCAGCAATTATATAATTATTATTTTTATAAGATGCCTACACAGGGTCTATGAAATTTTATTATTCTTCATAAGCATTTCTCTAAATGACTGTTGTAAATCATCGCATTTTACCTACCATCTATTTGTGCTTCATTTTCATGACTAAAAGCATGAAAAATTGCCACTATCATTACTATTTTGTCTTAAAATTTCATTAAAATCATGTGGTTTATTACAGAATTATGGTTTCCTGCTATGAGAATGTTGCTCTCCTTGTTTGTGACCCTTTCGATTCAGAGCATGCCTAAGAGATTTGTGGTTATATGAACCAAAGACCCCCTCCATTTGATATTCAACAATTTTATATTGATTTTGGTTTGATGTTTGATTATATTTCTTTCATAAAACTTGAACTATTCGATTTTGTAAACCTACCTAACTTTGCAATCAAACTTTAATGCGCTCACTATGTTTTTTTTTGGTCCTGGCATGTACCCAATGCCAAGGTGGCATACGATGCACA
>ML827758.1:51515-87014 GCA_009831015.1 Picea engelmannii | reverse complement strand
TATGCAAAGAAAACAACAAGTAGGATAATTTTGGGTATGTGTTATATTAGGGAAACATGACACCTACCTCGGGAAACATGTCATGTATTTAGGTGGTTTTTCGGCACATAGTTTTTGCCAATGGTTTTCTATTTTTGGTTAAGGAATTAAGGTTTTGGACTAATCTAGGTCATTGGGTTAGGGTTTTGGATGTCACTGGATCCTATATGTATATTGTATTGTAAACAATTTAACACAATGAATGAATATAGAATATGCTAGTTTTCCCGGTTTGGGTTTCCAGGGGAAAAATCTCTGTGTAATGTTTGTATTTTCCATTGTATGTTTTCTGTTCTTTTTCTGAATATCTGTTTGCAGTAGATATTGTACAAGGTTAGAATTTGCACTACAAGAATAATATTTTAATGAATTATGTTCGCTAATGTTGAGTTATTTAGAAAAAAATTCTTCATGATAAAATCAATGTTGATTCTGAGGGTGTTCTTGGAAGAAGTATACTTTTTGGCACAGAGTCATCTTTTTGTTCTAAAGCTTCCTTCGACAAAATATGCTTCTAAGGGTTCTAAGACATGTTTTTTAGGTTTTGAATTTTTTGGTCAGGACCGCATAACCTTTTTCCTTTTTTCTCCTTTTTCCTTCTATTTCGATGGATGCTGCTTTGGAATGTGCTTATAGATATTTGTTTGCATGTTCTATAATTGCAATATTCATTCTCAAGATAAAATTTGTTTTGGGTTTTATTGAGGTTTTGTTATTATTGCATTTGATAGTACTATTGGGACTACCTCAGGGGTTTTTTTGACTAATTTCAACCATCAACAACTGTGGATTGTTGTTTGAAGTCCTATCAAAAATGGTCTTATGCAACCTTTTTTCGAGCACGGTGCTCTCCCCTTGCTTGGAAGGTTTCAAAGTTTCACAACCATCATTAGGTTATTTTCACCTTGATCACAACCTTTTTCCTTCTCTTAAAATATTCTATTCCTTTCTTTCATTGTTTCCACCACCTGTAGTGGAGTTTATTCATATATGCATATCAGGGTATAGGTTTACATGGGAATAGATTTTTCTGGTGATCATATGCCATATTTATAATATTGGCAACAAAGTTCATAACAACTTTTACGAACATTAATTTTTGAAAAGATCTTGGATTTTGAGTTATGGTTTATATTATCTCCCTCATTTTCTTCATTTTCTTACTCAGACTTGAAGACCTTAAAGACACTCACTATCCCATATATCATTCTATTTGGACCCCCACCTTACAAACAAGGTTGATTGAGGATTAAAAACAAGGTTGATTTAGGATTTTTGAAATCAATTTACTCTTGCTCCACTAAAAATCTTAATGAATAAATGACTGAGTGATTGATTTCCCTTGTGCCATGGGTTATGTTGACGATTAAGTAATTATATCTATTGCGCTATGGACAAATGATGATGCCTAAATGATTAATATTTATAATTACTCACACACATTGTAACAATGTTGATGTATGATTTCCTAAGTGCTTAGATTAATTGCATGCATTGTAATGATGTTGATTTATGTTTAATTCGATATTTAGATCATGCACGCACCTTGAAATTATATTGATTGATGGTTGAATTCAATAGTTGATTAATTACATGCCTTGAAATAAAATGGATTTTTTCCCTTGTGCCATGAAAATAAATTAAGGTTGATTACACTTGCACCTTAACTTATGTCATTATATGATTGATTTAGTAATTGAATTCTCTTGCACCATGAACAATAGTGATATTCATTGATTAAGCTAGTTGGTTTTTGGACTTTATTGTTTTAGTGGGATGCAAACACCTCCCTGTTCCTTAGAACAGTCGTCATCCCTGAGACCTTAAAAGGTCAAAATCGATCGGATGAATCTTGGGCTTGAGAGTTTATTATGTTTCTTGGAGGTCCTAACCTTGAAGGGTAGTTTGGGTGGATCATTTCTCTCTATTATATTATGTAATGAGTTTATTTTGTGTCACCATTTATGATACTTGTCGATTTGTGTCGTTATCTAATATAATGATGTGTTAATTATGTGTCATTACTAATTTTGGTTGACGCGTTGGTTGCGTCTTTATGGATTACGATGATGATTCACTTGTAATTTTTTTAATTATGATGTCATTTATTAGGCACTATTATAAATTATGTGTTGACATTAATTTCCTAATGCTTTAAAAAAAAATACCTTTCGTTCTTCGCTTTCCTAGTCGTAATGGAGGGGTCGTTGCAACTATAGCTAAGGTGGTGTTGCAAAACACTCCTATGTTTAAGATATCCATGGTATTGGTTTGCAAGTGTTGAGGAGGAATGAGGAAGAAGAATAGGATGTCTCTTTCTAAATGGAATGGATTAAATGGGATCCTCCAACCATGGATGGTATAAATTATCTTGTCTTGTAAATCCCAAGTTTTTTCCATCACATCATCCATTTCCTCTCCTCTCATTTCCATTTCTATTGAATAACATTTATTTTACCTCCTCTCTATAAATTTACTTGTCTCTACACTACACATGTTTTAATCGCCATGTTTCAATGATAAAATAGGGGGAATGAGGGAAAATGCATAGGCTTCTTCAAATTTAGGAATAGTGTGAAAGGAAAGAGGTAGGTAAATTCAAAATTAAATGTCCCATCCTCACATATTTGTATGATTTTGTAATTCTATATATAATGTTTATGTTAGCACTGAGAGTCACCCTTAGATTGGAGGAGGATAAGCCGAATACCCATCAAATATTTGTGGAGGTAACTTTTATGAATGGAGGTCAAATGGAAAAATCTCAATAAAATAATGTTTTAACACATAAATTGGAAAAGAAATGCATAAGGAAATGAGGTCCTCATTAACTTCAATCAATGGTTTAAGTTTAAAGGTGAGCAGAAGGAAGAGTTAGTGAGAAAGGTAGACAAGTATTCCATGAGAATCTGACTTTCAAGAAGCTTGGTGAAGAAAAACAAAAGAATAAGAGCACTCTTGAACTCAAGTTTCAGACACTGAAATATTTCACAGCAGAATAATAATCAAACCACCATTACCATGTGACTACCACAACTCGGTTGGATCCTCCATGCATGAGCATTTCAGCATAAGGGGAAATAATATAACAAAATAAAAGTATTGGAATAGGTCACATCAACATTATAATCAAACCTACATTACAATACAACCACAATCGTCGTTTGGATCCTCCATGCATGATTGTTTCAAAAAAGTTTAAATAAAAGAGATGAAAGAAGCTGACTTATATTAATGCGAAAGTCTCAAGTCTCATACATAACTAGAGAACATCTCTAGTTTCAAAATGCTACAAAATAGGGAGCTCTTCTCAACCATCAAAGACCTTAAAAAAATCTAGAACTGATCTATTTATAATCAGCTCAGTTAACCACTGCCAGGGATGTTGTCTGGCCATCCCACTGAAATCTTTACGTTTGTGCATCCTTCTGTCAGACTATGCATGTTTCCTCTGGTCAGATGCAAACATGGCTCAGTATGGGCCTGCAAGAAGAAGTTTTCCATTGTTGTACCTTGGGCTGACAACCCTATCTCCTTAGCCATAATCTACATTCTTTCTATTTATGGACTGAGCTGAGGTTTCAACTACTAGTCTCTTCTCATTAACTGAATCCTTCTTAGGATTGGAGCATGGTGAGATGACTATTGGGCAACCACCTGTCTCTATTGGATAAGGCATCATATGTGCATGAGATTTCAGGGCTGCAAGAAGCGGTTTAGGCCCACACTGGTTTTGGGACCGAAACTCACCCTCCTCCGCCACATAGCCTCCCCGCAAAACAATGGTTAGGATTTCCACCTTCTCGAGGCCTTTTATCGTATGATCATGTTGTGGCCCCAAAATGATCTAAAGCCATTGATCTAAATAGGACTTAAGATCTAGGCACACTAATTACTTTAGCTCTGACGCCAAATATTTTATTCACCTGCCAACCTTGGAATCCTTCCAACTGCGCTTGGAGATAGCGCTACATCGAATTGCACAGGGGAGGGGAATATTCGTTGTTGAAAAATGCACCTTCCTTCTCGCCTGCATCCATTATTGTTGCTTGCGACTATGTACAATTTTATGTGATAACATTTGGATCCACATGGGATGACATGCTCCCTGCGAGCTACTAAGAACATGCAGTTCTAGTTCCTTAGATTTTGGTTTATGGAGTGACTTACTAATACCGAAAATAAAAAAAGTGGTAATTACAATGGTGAAAAGGAAATCATGGATTAAACAAAAAACTTATTCAGAAAGTGCCAATTTATAGGGCCACCAAAATCTTTGGAACCCTCCAAGCTCTGCAACTTATAGGTGTTATTTGAAAATACTTCAGAAATATTGAAAGGACCAATCCATAAGGATTCAAATTTACCATGTTTCTCTTTGTCTTTCTTAGGGGCATCCCACTTGACCACCAGATATTCCAGCTGAAAATATTTCTTTCTTTCCCTCTTGTCAAAGGATCATTTTATTTTCTGTTGGTGATCCTAAGATTTATCAAGCACCTGCTCCCTAGCTTGTTGTACTTCTACCAACTGTTGTATCCTCATGACTATATCATCAAGCTCTCCTTGGTAGTCCTGGAGGATTTTTTCCACAGGAAAGGAAAGCTGAGTAAGAAAAATAACGTCAACCCCATATACAAGATGAATAGGGGAAAAACCTAGTGACCTCTTTGTTCTAACTATGTCAACCCATAATGCAAATTTTAGCTTTGATTCCTAGGCTTTATTGTTGTATTCCAACAATTTTTTGATGATCTTTATGAGGCTCTTGTTAGAGGAATCTGCTAAACTATTTCCCTAAGGGTATTAAGGAGTAGAATGGATTATTTTAATCCCATATAGTTCAAAACAATTGATCAATGGTTCAACTTTGAAGGATGCAACATTGTCTATAACACTCTTTCTTGGAAAACCAAATATGAACATGATATCCTGAATAAAGTTAATGATTACCTTGTGATATGAGATTTTTGTAGGAATGGATTCTATCCACTTTGTGAAATAATCAATGGAAATAAAAATCCACCTGTTCTGATCACTTGAGGCTGGGTGGATTTTTCCAATGAAGTCAAGACCCCATTGTGGAAAAGATCCAAAAACCAGCACAGGCTTGAAGGAAAAATATTTTAGCTATTTATTTTAGGAAAACCTTTGGCATTTGATGCAAGCTCTAATCTTTGCACAAATATCAGTAAGAAGGCTAGCCCAGAAATACCCAACTCTGAGGATCTTATAAGATGTGGTCTTCCAAAAATGATGGCCCGCACATAAGCTATCACGGAAATCAACTATAGCTTTTTGGACCTCTTGTGGGTCTAGACATCTCGAAAGGACTCCAAGGGGATCCTTCCAGTAAGAAACCTTATCAATGAAACAATATTTAATTTCTTTGAGTTTCAAATATCTTACCTTATTCTTGTCTAGACCATTAGGAGGCCTCAACATTTGCATAAAATATATTATGTCTTTATACCAGGTTCATTCTATCAAGTTGGAGCTGACATGATAGTCTTTATCAACAACCTCAACTTGTTGATTTTCTGAGTTTATGTTCATGAAATTAACCACTAAATCCTTGTAGTTTGATTCAGCCTGCAGCCTGGCTAAATCTTCACCTTTCACCAACTTAGTTTTCTTTATTTCAAGGTCAAATTCCATAATTTTAGTGATCCATTTTCTTCTCTTCCCATTTATGTCAGGCTGGATCAATATCTCTTTCACTGAGGATGAAGAGACATATGAAACAATATTTGAATGCAGAACATATACTCTAAAATCCTTGAGGTATTTGACCAAAGAATATTCCTTCTCCTCCATTATATCATACCTTATTTATGCATCCCTCAATGCTCTTCTAAAAAAGGAAATAGGTTGTTCTAACCCCTTTTTATTTTTCTGGAGAAAAGAAACAACGAATGTGTCAAAAGAGGGAAAGGAAAATATAATAAATTCCTTAGAATAGTCAAGGATGATGAGTACAGGTGATTTGTGCTTTAGTCAAAGACTTTTTGATTTCGTCAAAATAATGTCGAGCTTCAGAAATACATTTCACCTCATTTCCTTTTCTAAGCATGGCTATAATGTTCTTAACCAACTCAACAAAATTAGAAATGAATCTTCTCAGAAAATTGATTTTACCCAAGAAAGACTGAACCTCGTTCTTAGATCTGGTGAAAGATAAGGCCTGGATGGCCTCTACTCTACTTGGATCAATTCTTACTCCTTATGCTGACACAATATGCCCCAATAATTTACCCTCTTTCATAGAAAACAAAGATTTCTTAGGATTGAGGGAGAGACCAAACCTTCTACACTTTAGAAAGACCTTTTTCAAATGATGAAAATGCTATTTGCAATACCTTGAGAACAATGTAATGTCATCCAGATAGATGACTACACATTTGTCTTTCTCCCCAATAAAGGCAATGCCCATGTCTTGCTAAAAGGTTTCTCTTGCATTCATCAATCCAAAGGGAATTTTATCATACATGAATGTGCCCCAAGGAGTAGTGAAGGTTGTATTTTCTTTGTCTTCAGGAAGGAAAAATATTTGGTTGTAGCCAGAAAATCCATCAAACATAGACATTCTAGATGAACCAGTCACTCTCTGCAAAATGTGCTCCATCTATGGCACGAGCTAGTTATATTTTTTGGAGCTCCTGTTCAAATTCCTGAAATCAACACATAACCTGATTTCCCCATTATTCTTCCTCGCAGGCACCAAGTCAGCCACCCATTCTAAATATCTCAAAGGAATGATGATCTGGGCATCCAACATCTTTTTCACTTCTTTTTCCATAATAGGAAACAACATGGGATTTATCTTTCTGAGTTTCTTCCTAAAAGGTTTGACCTCTTCTTTCAAAGGTATTTTGTTTTCCATGATGTTTGTGTCATATGTCCTTAAATATTCATATTTCCAAGCAAAATCATCAACAAAATCCTTCAAAATATTGACATACACAACCCTTTGTTCCTTTGACAAACTACTAGACAATTTAACATACTTTGGATCTCCCTATGTTCCTAGATTGCATTCAATCACATCAACATCTTTAGTTGAACTTTTAATCTTTACAACAACATCATTTCTATCAAACAATTTCTCCAAGGGGACAAGTCCTTTTGGAATATGGTTACTAGGTAACTGAACAATATGATGGTCAACAATTTTATTAGAAAAACATCAACATGAGGAATTTCTTCAGTATCTTGATCTTGATCAATCTATAAAGAAAAGAATTCATCTACAGTCTCAAGAAACTTTTTTATCTCAATATCATCCTCAAATACCTTCTAATGTTTGACATTGTCGGGAATATAGGGTCTATACTTTACTTCCACATCATACTTGAGTTTGGGGGGAAAAGGAAATTTGAACTGACTTGCTGAAACAACCAAGGAATCTTATATAGTGTTCTCCTCTCTTGTAACAAATGTGATATTAAAAGACAAGAAGAAACTATCAACAAGATCCCAGACTTCATTTTCATAGGCCCTTAACCTAGGGTTCTTATCTTGATACCAATTTCTGACTTTATGAACAATCAACTCAACATCTCCAAACACTGCTAGCTCCTCAATCTTCATGTCTTTGACATCCCTCAAGCCCAAAACAAGAGCCTCATATTCTTCCACATTGTTTGTTGTTTCAAATTCAAGTTTGTAAGACAAGGATATGGTCTCTTGGGTGGGATAAATGAAGACTACCCCAACAACAACATTCTCCAAACAAAGGTATTGGGAGGAGAGTCTTCACAAGAAGTGATGGGATGCTTTCCGATTTCAATAGGTGTTTGAGGAGAATGAGTGATTTGTAACATATTGGTTCCTAAATCAATGCCTATTGAGAAAATGGGGTGGTTGGTCGGATTTTCTTCATCACTGATAATGTAAGCAAGTTGTGCTTCCATATAAATCCTTCTATGTTCCCCCCCAAACACAAGAATAGTGGCATATGAAACATCCATCTGCAAATTCCCCCCCAATATTTTGATCCAATATCTAAACAAGATCATTCCAAACTTAGGGGGGGACATCATCCACCACAATATCCATGATGACACTTTTCATTGGCAATTGAAATATAGAAACAACTAGGTCCTTAATAACCCCAAGACACTTCACCTTCCTGGAATCAAATAAGTACAATTCATGGTAGGTTTTTGTAACCTCCAACCAAAGCTCATCCATGAAAGTCTTAGGAATGAGATTATGACATGCCCCTGAATCCATCAATTAGTTGTGCAAAAATTTATCATGAATTTTCAATGATGTATAGAAAGGAGGGGAGGAATCATCCCTATCCTCTACCAAAGGCCCTAGTATGACAACTGGTTTTTCATCTTGGAGGTTGACTGAGTCTGTGGGATGAGATGAATTTTTAGGCTGCAACATTTTGGAAAGGTACCTTTTGAAATCCTCATTCTTAAACAGGTCCAAGAAAGGAACATAGATTTTAAAATTTTGAATCTCATTCTCAAAGCTAAAAGAGGAGGAACGCTTTAGAAACTCCTTAACTTCTGGGATATTAACCATTGGCTAGGCGTTTTGTCCATCTTTTTCTATGTTTCTAGCTGCCACACTCTTAGCAGGATTCATTGTTCTAGTAGGTTGATCAGGAATGTCAGGCTCTCCATCTTTCTTTTTGGACCTTAGGTTGTCTCTATTTGGATTTCTACAGGTCCTTTCCCCTTTACTCAGCTCATTTACTTGGCTATCCATGAGAGACTCTTTATATGCATATTGGGTTAAATGAGGATATGAAGAGGTGTCACCAAGACAATGGATTTCAGGATGTGCATCTTCTTCCTCCCATTCTCCATCAGTAACAAGGCTGTTTTGAAGAGGGGCTTGGATTTTTTTATCATTACTATCCTTATTTATTTGATCTCTTTGGATTACTTGAGGGGCATTATTGGGTCTTATGAAATTACCCCTATTATCAACATTATGGGGGTTCCTATAGCTCTTCCTTCCTTCAAATTTAAATTTCTCAATTTCTGTAGAAAGTTATTTTACCATTTTTGTCAAATCATCCACTTGAGGGTAGGAAGCAGAAGAATCGGAGATTGAAGTTTCATACCTACATGTTCTTTTTTCTCTATCATATTTACTCCTAATCTTGTCAACTGCCAATATACTAGACTCTACTTCAGGGGATGCATCTTGCATATGAGCTAAAGAGGTGTAACAACCCCTTCGTTACGCCAACAACCTCTCATAACAAGTGCAAATTTTATTTTTTTTGTATGCACGTGTGTACCGGGGTAATAATAACATAATACTCTGCGTCGCAAAACGATGGTGAACATGACACATGCAACTGCGACAACAACATAATGACCTAAGATGCACATCAAGCATATGGATGCAATGAACAACAATCAACCGACGAAAAATAAGACTGGCTACCCACCCATCCTACCTTGCAATGGTTAGGACCTCCAGGAAACATAAGCAATGCTCAAGCCCATGTTCCTATCGATTTTGACCATTCAAAGTCTCAGGGCGGACGACTCTGCTGAGCAACCAGGAGGTGTCTACATCTGAATAATAAAACATAAACCACAATCCCAACTCTGATCATCAATCTCACCTAATCATCAATTATTCATGGCACCATAATATATTGTACTATACTTATCGTTTTTCAAGCAACAATGAGTGTAAATGAGTAAAAATACATCTCATAAAGAATCATAAATCAAGAGCAGTAATGCAATTTTAATCTCATGCAACTTAACTATACATCTTGTTTTTAAGGAATATCTTCTAGGGGTATGTAAGGAGAAGACATAATTATATGTTCACTATGAGAACCCATAAGAAACTCCATCTTCTTAAGAAATACATGAATTTTAACAACACTTTTACATTATGCAACCATTATATGGAACTAATAAACTCATTCATGATAGCAATAATGAGAAGTCACATGTTGACATAGATATAAGAGGTATGTACATTAATGCAAGATATAAAGTGTTATCAATCTTTGCAATGTGATAGTCTATTACTAAGGTCACCATTTTCTTTTTGAAACTTCAATAAAACCCTTAAGAGATTGTTATTAATAACATTCAATTCGTAAAATCCTCAATATTTAAATCACTTAACTCTTCTATATATTCTTCACTTTTAATTAAGTATTCTAATCTCAATCCTAGAAAGCCTACATCTGTATTATTAAAAAGGAAGAACATAATTATTGTCCTATACTTAACAATATATTTTAAGATGGCCTGTCTATTCGGGACATAGTTACAAGACTAAAGTTTAAAGTAAGTACTTTCCAAAATTCGGGTTATTTTAAATTTCTATTTTTAAGGAAATAATAATGAATTGAAGTCATATATTTATGTATCCTTATTCATTGGTATGCAACATTTAGGAATCTCTTGAAGTGAAAGTATAGCTTATATACTTAATAATGAATTGATAAACTATTGGATTGAATCTATTTGAACATATAAAGGGCAAACTTATTCCAGACCAAGTGTGAAATATGAGGACAGAATCAACACAAAAAAATGAATTCAAGAGCGACTGACAACGTCCAAATAAATTCGCAACAAATTATTAGTTAGAGAGATAAAGTCTTAAAAGGGTCTCAACCCTGAGTTGGACGAAATTCAAGCATGCAGAGGCAAAATCAAGGGTGACTGATAGCGTTCAATAAATTCACCATTAAATTAAAAGTAATTTAACCAGTTGGCACATTGACCATTAAGTTTGTCCAAACTCATAATTTTATTGACAAAGAGGTATTTCATTCTGAAAAATTTGATTTACAGGGGTTTGAATTAATAGAAACTTAACCTAACAAAAATATACACAAACTGAGTTAGATTGATTTTATCAATTTATTGAGCTAAATTTTTGCTCATTTCTGAGTTCAATAAAATGTACAAAGTTTCGAAAATCAAGATAAACCTCGCCAATGATTTGCAGAACATCCGCAACAAGATTAGTATTCGAGTAGCTCAACTTTCGAGTTAAGTCGAAGGTCTCGATTCGAATCCTCATAATTAATGTGAGAATCATAGTTCATGGTCAGTATGACAGTAGGTCCGTGTGGATTTAATTTCTGAAAATTTGTTGTCTTAGTGGAAATGCTCCAATTAAATTTTGAAAATTTGTTGTCAAGGAAATGACTACATATCCATTACCTATCATGAATTTGCAGAGAAAGGGTATAGACAACCATTTGCACAGATCGTACAGTGGAAGGTGTAATCCATAGTTCCAGAGATACGATGGTATACAGTTTGCAGGGGGAGGGAATACAGTTCGCAGGGGAGAAAGTCATAGTTGAACCCAATCGTGAGGTGGCAATAATCCAGCAATGAGCCCAGGTATATAAAATCGCACCAAAGATTCGCCCAAGTAAGAGTTTGTCCCAAGATTTAACACAGGTACAAAAATATTCTCTCAGAGAAAAAAAAAAATAAACTCATCTCTACACAATGGTTAATGGTCAACTCCTGGAATACATAAATGTAAAATCACAGAAATGTAAAATCGCAAAAATGTAAAATCACAAAAATGGTTAATGGTCGACTCCTGAAATACAGAAATGTAAAATCACAGAATGTAAAGTCACAGAAATGTAAAATCACTACCTCAGAAATCACAGAGGTACTAATCTGGTAAGGCAAAAGAATTTATAAAATGTATAATATCAGAAATGTAAAATCTCCTTACACAACTGATGAAATAATGCAGGGTATCATTGCCCAGGAAACCCAAGGAAAGTCACAGAGAACAGTAAGAGGAGTGCAAGGCTAGGTTCTCCCTTATTAAACAAACTCAGGGTCAAAACTTTACAACGATCACATATTGCAATCGCCGAAGTCATAAACATTTTTCTTTTTTTTTCATCCATTACCGAATTACAACAACAAAGTTAATATTTTTACATCTGATACATAATTATAATCGTCGAATTATTAAAACCATTCAATTCAACAAGAAGCAAACACAGCTTGAAGTTAAATATTTTTCATCTCAGAATACCAATCTAAAAAATGCTGACCACAAAAGGAGAATGCTAGGGCCCTAAGGATGACTCATCGAAAGGATCACAAGGGTTCTATCAGTTTAGGTGCAGAAATTAAACAACATGGGAGTAGATAATCCAAACTCCAAGGCCGTACTAAAAGATGCAAGTCACACCATCAGGCAAGAGCATCCACAGAGGTAGAAGGCTAGAAGGTTCACCTTTGCTTCATCATCCTCACATAGAAAAGCAGAGCGTTGAGATCCATAGGTCTTTTAACACTAAGGTGACGATCATAGATCAGGCTCCTGGCCAACTGCTCAGGTGAGGAATGACGAGCTAGGGATGAAGACTAAACAACCTCAAGGTCATAATCAATACCATAGGGTGGACACGACATGTAGGAAAATGAGGCCATAGGAGACGAGAACCAAGGAGCTAGGCTAAGAAAATTTCAACTATCAATCTAAACATCCAATCTACTTACATAACCATCATGTAGATCCAATCTTAAAAGCTACAACATTCAACCATTCAGACTAAGAAAGCATACCATTTCTTGTTCTCCTACTCTGAGTGACGTCTGCGCTCCATGCAACTCCCACTCGCCAACCATCAAGACTTCACCAATACCTCCCATCCAATGCTAAGGGTTCTCTTCTTCCCCCTTAGCCCCCCAAGCCACAAAGGGGCCATGCACATTATACAGAGATCTCGTCTAGCTCCCAGCTTGCCTCGCAAGGCCGAGCTACTACTCCTCTCCGAGCTGGGTATCCCAACTCCCATATGTAAATCAGTCAAGTCGATATTTCTGCAGCGTAACGTTATGAAAACAGAAGATGATCCTTCATCCTTCTCCTTCCTTTATTTTATAGAGTTTCTAGCTTCCTTTCTTTCCTAAAATATCATTTAATTAAATTTTTAAAAATAAATTCATATAATTTCCTCTCTGTACAAGTGTCCCCCATCCCCTACATTCCTCCATAAATTAATTTCTTTAATTAAGTAATTATCTTTATTTCCCTCACCCACCTAGATTTACTCCTAGAATCACTCCTAGGTGTCCCCAAATTCTCTTATAGGTTTTAATAGCTTTCCCTTTTATTAAATTGCTAATTCAGTTTAAAATTAGAATTCTCTTAAGTGTAGATTCTTTACTAAGTTGACTTCCCTCTTTTTCCCTTAAGTTCTCCTTTTCCCTTTTCATGTTACCTCTTTTACCTAGTTTCCTATTTTTTTTTTATTTTCCCTCTTTCCCCTTTTACTTAGAACTCAAAAAGGCAGGTGTGGGATTTAACCCCTTTTTCCTTTTATCATTAATTTAGTATATTTTAAATTATCAAAAGATAAAATAATTAATTCCCTCTTTACATTTTATAACCACAGATTTTATTTCTTATGAATAAATTAATTTCTTACTCCCTTTATGTTACAAAATTTTATGAAGATCATAATTATTATTTAAGTGGTTTTTATTTTAATTTATTTTAACTATTTATTATTATTATTATTATTATTATTATTATTTTTAAAGGTAGACAAATTTTTACCCCTAGCGTAATTTTAGACTTAGAACTTAAATTTTGTACCAGGTGACATTTAACTAGGGAATTTTTTTTTAAAATTACTTAACATGTTATTTGTCTTAGGGCCAAATTGGTTTATCCCTCTATCATCAACAACACGACGTGCCCTTCAGGACGCACTAGGTTCTCCAAGGGTTCCACTCGCCACATATGTTCCTTTACGCGACGTGCCCTTCAGGCCACACTATGTGCTCCAAGGGTGCCACTCACCTCTTGACTGATTTCGTAGACATCAATAACCCCTGGAGTCAACACTCCACCAAGTGAACTTGTGGGAGACTAAGGGATTCTAAGGAATAAGGGGGCCCCCACATTATTGAATGCCCCTTAGAATCATCGTGAGTGACTATCACAATATTCCCTCACGACATCGTGGGTCCTCTCAAACTAGGTAATGGTTAACCTACAGTTCGAGCCACGGTGGGTGTGCTAGTAAGCTATGGCAGGGCTGTTGTCCACACCTCTCCCTCAACATCTCTGGTAGTCGTGCGTGACCCCTTGTTATAACCCTAAATTGCACCACACATGCTTACCCGACATCAGGCCAACTCATATCCTTTCACTGCCAAAACATTTGCTGAGAAACCTCTTTGAAAATCCTTTTGAGTTAAGTCACACGCCCCCTAACCCACTACTGCACACGTTGGAACGTTGGCAGGCCTACTACAACCTGCATTTACCTAACAAAGCACAAAAACAGGAAATTTGTTGTCGGGACAAAAAGATATGGGTCAGTTAACTGGAACTCCCGACCATGCATGGCCGAGAGTTCGTCCAAAACCCTAGCTCCTTCTAGCCTATAAAAGAAGGGGTAGGGGTACCATTTGGAAGGAGGAACAATTATAGCGAAGAAACTCTGCCCATTTTCCGAATCCATTTGTGCCAACCCTTTAGCCTTTCCTCAAGCCTAAGGAGAACTAACGCAAAGCAGTTGGAGGACAAAGAAGAGAGGAGCCTAGGATCAGGATCAAAGAGCGGTGGCCGGTCTCAACTTTGATTGTAATTTGATTCATTTTGAAAGTAATAAAAGAATACTTTTCCCATCCCAGTACATGAGTTATCTATGATTTGTGTAATTTATGCTTAATTTCTAAACCCCTCTTTCAAGACACATGCATGGAAAGGAACTACTAACCTTTTTACTAATGTTTGGTGTAGATCCTCCATTGCGCTTTGCCCGCTTACTTGCACTGCTCCTTCCAAAGTTAACCTGCAATCAAGACAAAAAACTACGCATGCATGTTATTTTTCTACTTGAGGGTTAGAAATTAAGCATAAATTACACAAACCATAGATAACTCATGCATTGGGACACGAAAAGTATTATTTTATAACCTTCAAAATGAATCAGCATACAATCAAAGTCGAGGCCTACCACCGCTCTTTGATCCTGATCCTGGGATCCTCCTCTTCTTTGTCCTCCAACTGCTTTGCGTTAATTCTCCTTAGGCTTGAGGAAAGGCTAAAGGGTTGGGACAAATGGATTCGAAAAATGGGCAGAGTTTCTTTGCTATAATTTTTCCTCCTTCCAAATGGTACCCCTACCCCTTCTTTCATAGGCTAGAAGGAGCTAGGGTTTTGGACGACCTCTCGACCATGCATGGCCAGGAGTTCTAGTTAACTGACCCATATCTTTTTGTCCCGTCAGCAAATTTCCTGTTTTTGTGCTTTGTTAGGTAAAGGCGGGCTGTAGTAGGCCTGCCAACATTCCAACGCATGTAGTAGTGGGTTAGGGAGTGTGTGACTTAACTCAAAAGGATTTTCAAAGAGGTTTCTCAGCAAATGTTTTGGCAATGAAAGGATATGAGTTGGCCTGATGCCAGGTAAGCATGTGTGGTACAATTTAGGGTTATAACACCCCTTTACTCCATATGTGAGTTTGGTCGACAAGCTATCATTAGCCTGCATCATCAAAAAATCATGTCAAAATATATCCATATCATATCATCTAATCAAATGTGCTAATATCATAGTAAAAACAATCAAACCCCAATGGCACACTCCCTGAATCGATCCAAAGTCCAAGGGGTTCCATTGATGCCTTTGTATCCTCAAGGTCCAAAACCCTATACACTCAGTAAAACCGAGTCAATAACACCTGTCTATGTCAATGTAGTAAAAAAACATGTCATCAACCCATAATGCATCATAATCAAATTCAAAAGTTTTAATAGCATAAAATTCCGGATCACTTGCGAGCAAGTGTCCTCAAAGAATAAGTTCGATCAGTTCACCAGAGCCCTCTTGGTCTAAAATTCATCTCAAAGTTTCACAATATATATGCCGAATAAAGTGTATCATAGTATCATATGTCTCTCTATCAAACAAAAATGGAAATTGTTGGCGCATATCATATGCGTCCTCCCAGGTCGTCGAGTGTAGACTATAATTTTCCCACTGGACCTTGACCTGATCTATTGTTCAACATCATAAATATTGAATGCAATGATATAAGATGCAGACCGACGTAGCCGTGAGTTCTCCCTCATTCGATACCTGCAAGGAACTCATGTCAATAACATGTGTAGGATCACTAATATAATGTCTCAAAACATATACATGAAAAGCATCCTGCATACGCCTCAAAGAATCAGGCAAGGCTAGTCGATAGGACATGGGCCCCTTTCTTTCCACAATATTGAAAGTTCCCATGAACCTAGGAGAGATTTTATCTCCCTTCCCAAACTTGATCGAACTCTTGTGCAGTTTAACCCACAAGAAGACTCAATCACCGACCTTGTAACTACGGTCGAAACGGTGCGCATCGACATAACTCTTCTGTCGATCCTGCGCTTCTTTAATCCTTTGTCTTATTGTTTTCATTTTCTCTTCCATTTATTGGAATGCTTTGGGTCCCACCAGGACCCTATCCTCGAGCCGATCCCAACTCAAAGGTGTCTGACATGGTCGCCCATAAAGAAACTTGAAAAGCGCCATCTTAATGGTGCTCTGGTAACTGTTGTTGTAAGCGAACTCTACTAGTGGCAAGAATTCCTCCCAACACTTTTGTTGGTCCATCATGTACGTGCGCAACATGTCCTCTAGGGTTTGATTCATTTTTTCAGTCTTCCCTTTAGTCTCCGGGTGATACGCACTACTAAAATTAAGTTGGGTTCCCAAGGCCTCTTGGAAACTCATCCAAAATCGTCTAGTAAACATCGATCCTCGATTGGATATAATCCTCTTAGGTACGCCATGAAGCCTCATAATCTCACTGATGAAAACTCTAGATATGTTAGGTTCCTGATACATCGTACACACAGGAATAAAGTGAGCACTCTTCATCAGAGTGTCTACTACTATGAAAATTGAGTCATGTCTCCTTGCTGTCAATGACAATCCAACAATAAAATCCATCGAAATAACATCCCATTTCGATTCTAGAATAGCGTGCAGTTGTAGTAATCATGTTGGGTGTCTATGTTCAACCTTTACCTGCTGACATTCTAGACCTCTGGCCACATAGTTGACTATGTTTTCCTTCATTTCCTTCGAGAAGAATAAGGGTTTAAGGTCTACCCTCATCTTCATGACTCCCGGGTGAGAAATGTATACTTCTCTATGACCCTCACTTAGGATCAACATCCTTAAATTGTCGTTTGGCAGTACATAGATCCGAATTTTAAACCTCAATAAGCCATCACTATCAAATGAAAACCCCTCAAATCGTGGTACCATCATGTTGTTTTGCCTAATAAAACTCTCGACCTCTTTGTACCAATCATCATCATGCTGTAAAGTTAGAATCTTTTCACGTATATTCATCTAAAGAGGCAACACCGAAAAGATGCATGGTCTCCAACTCAATGCATCTGCCACTCGGTTCACTATTCCTTTTATGTAAGTAATCTCGAAGTCGTACTCGCTAAGCAATTCCGACCAACACCGTTGTCGCGTGTTCAGGTAACTTTACGTAAATATGTGTTGTAGTCCACAATGATCAGTCTTTAGTTCAAATTTTCATCCAACAAGGTAGTGTCTCCAAACCTTCAAGGCATATACGATGGCTAATAACTCCAAATCATGCGTCACATAGTTCTCTTCATGCCTTCTTAGTTTCCTCGAAATGTAAGCAATCACTTGTCTGTCTTGCATCAAGACTCCGCCTAAGACTTCCTTGGATGCATCAGTGCATACCAAGAAGTCCACATCCATGTCAGGGAACTTTAGTATCGGTGTTGTTGTCAACAATTTCTTGAGCCTCCGAAATGCTTCCGCGTATTTCTCCGTCCAAATAAATTTCTTGTTTTTCTTCTGCAATTCCATGATCAGATTTTCTATCTTCGAAAACGCTTCTACAAACTATCGATAGTATCCTACTAAAACCATGAAGCTACACACTTCCATGACATTCGTCGGTGCAGGCCATTCGATAATAGCCTCGACCTTTGTTAGATCCATGGCGATGCCTTCGCCGGAGATGACATGCCCCAAGTAGTGAGTCTTCAATTGGTAATAAGAGCATTTGGACAACTTCCCATACAATTTGTGCTCTTGCAGACACTGTAGTACCAAGCGCAAGTGCTCGTCAGGCTCCTCCGTCGTCCGAGATTAGATCAGAATATCGTCAATGAATACTTGGATGAACTTCTCCAAGTACTTACGGAACACCCCATTCATCAAACTCATAAATACCCCTGGGGAATTTTGCAGTCCAAATGGTGAAACAATAAACTCGTAATGTCCAAACCTCGTCTTAAAGGTGGTCTTAGGGATGTCGTCCTCCTTGATCTGTAACTAGTGATACCCTGATCGCAAATCGATCTTGGAGAACACCGTTGCACCCTTCATTTGATCGAATAGATCATCAATTATCGACAATGGATATTGATTCTTGATCGTGGCCATGTTCAGTTGATGGTATTCAATACAAATCCTCCACTATCCGTCCTTCTTTTGTACAAAAATAACAGGTGCACCCCATGGTGACACACTAGGACGTATCAGTCCCAGGTCCAACAACTCCTTCAGTTGCATTTTCAACTCTTGTAACTCTAGGATCGACATCCGATAAGGTGTTCTTGCTATCGCTTCAGTCCCCGGTTTTAGGTCCATGGTAAACTCCAATTCCCTCTCTAGTGGCATCTCAGGTAATTCCTCCGGAAACACGTCCGCAAACTCTTTCACCACCAGAAGGTGTTCTAGACCTTATACTACTCCCTTCTCGTTTAACACCAGGATCGCATAAAGGTTGCACCCCTTGCGCATACTCTTCCATAGATGTAAGGAAGAGATGAACCTCAAGGAAACTCCCTGGTTCTATTCGACAATCACACGTCTTTGTCCCTCATCATCGACCAAGCTCAACCATTTTGTCTTATAGTTGAGTATCACCTCATGCGATTCCAACCAATCCATACCAATCACGACATCAGAAGATCCTAGGATCGTGACTTATAGGTTGGCCCTCATGACAAACTCTCCCAGGTTAAGGAAACAACCCGTAACCTTTCCTCCAACCTTCTTTTTGGCTCCCGAAGCCATCTCCACGAAGCTAAACTCATCCTGTTCGACTGCCTTTACCTTAATCCTTTTTAGTGCTGCACAAGAAATGAAACTCTCGGTAGCACAAAGATATATCAAAATACTAAGGGTCTGATCAGCAACGGTACCTTTCATCTCGAGCAAAGTAGACCGGTTCTCTACCTGGAGGTTATTCACCGCAGCATGAATCTGATGGACCTTGCCCATATCTCCCACGGTAGTGGGTCTGGTTGATCTGGACACTCTGGTCCTCTCCATAGGGAAGTCGCGCTGGTAGTGTGGCTCCCCACACTTCCAACAACCCTTCTTTGGCCCAGTAGTCCTGGTACCCGAAGTAGAAGATGACAGCCCACCGGCCTGGAATCTTGGTCTATTCTGCTAAATAGGCCTAAACTGTTGCTGCTACGGGTGACGCTACTGCTGATGTTGTGGTCCCCGATAAGGTGTCCTCTATTGAGGCATCAGTCGCCAAGGTGTAGTGAAAGTGGATCCCCTCTGGAAGCCATGATATCCCGATGTATGTCTCGCTAGTGTCTGATGCTGCTGTGCCCCAGATGAAACCTGCCCTGCTGGTCTCATTAGAGTCCTGGTATGACCCCCACTTATAATCTCCTCCTCTGCTATGAGGGCCTTCTGGATGACATCATGCAAGGTTTGAGGAATCAAAATCCTAACCTTTGCATGTATGTTGGTATGGGGGTTCAATAAAATGATTTATAGAGGTGTTTATCAATATCTAGTCAAATTAGAGGTACTCTTTAATATCCTATGAATGCACATTCTATGCCATAACTTCAGTGAATAACAACCCTGTGTTTAGAATACATTATATATGTATTCACAATCTCCTATGATTTCCTCATTCTATCATGTGGACTTGAGGAAAAATAATGTGAAAATGTATGTTATATTTGAAAACTTCCTGCCCCTTTAATTATGATCAATCATGCCCAAGGAAACATAATTTAATATTAAATTATTTGGAATTACTTATTTAATCTAAACATTTTCCAAATTTTACCTTTTTCTACAACTCATAATAAAGGTAAGGGAAATCAACATTTTTTCTTTAAAATTTGGAAAGAATCACTTTGGATTGACAAAATTGTAGATATTAATCAATAACATTTCAAAATTAGGTTTGCATAAGGGTATTTGAGAGAGATGAATCAATTTTTTCATTAAAAACAATGATTTCAACAATAAAAAAATTGAATTTCAATAAATATTTTATCACCATTTTGTGTTGATGTCTAACCATAAAATGTAGGAATCATAGAATACTTATCCTTCTTTTTTCATAGTCTAAACATTCAACAAATTAGACAATTTCTGGTCACTCAAAATAAAGGAAAGGAAAATTAACAGTTTTTATTTGAAATTTGCCCAAATTGTTTTTGGGTTGATGGATTTAGAGAAATCAATAACTAACATTTCAAAATTAGGTTGTAATAAGGGTATTTGAGGATGTTGAATCCATTTTTTTATTAAAACAATGATATCAACAATCCAAAGTTGCAATTTCAACAAAGATTTTATCACTAGATTGTGTTCGTGACAAGCCAAAAGTATTCAATATAACAAAATGTTTAGTTTTCTTATTTTTTAATTTTCTATTCTAAAAGTTATATGAATATGACTTTTTCCAATCACTAAAAATAAAGGTATTGGAAACCAACATTTGTTGTTTGCAATTTTCCGAGAATCATTTTGAATTGATGGAATTGCATATATCAATCATTAACATTGCAAAATCATGGCGAAGTACGGGTATTTGAGGGTGGTGAATTCATTTCCACATTAAAACAACAATTTCCACAATCCAAAATTGCAATTTAAGCAAATGTTTTGTTACTAGAATCTGGTGAAGTCATAAAATTTTTATGCTTTCCATAGTCTAAACATTTTCTGAATTTGACCTTTATTTTCCATTCAAAATAAGGGTAAGGGAAATAAACTTTTTTTGTTTGAAATCTAGGAAAAATGATTTTGGATTAATGGAATTGAAGATGTCAATCATTAACATTTCAAAGTTAGGTTGCACTAGAGGATTTCAAGAGTGCTAAATCAATTCTAACTTTAAACTCAATGATTTCAACAATCCATGATTGCAATTTCAATAAAGATTTTATGATTAAATTTATGTGATTACGAACCAAAAAAATTCAAAATCATAGAACATTTATCCTTGTTCTGTTTTAATTTCATAATCTAAACATTTTACAAATTTTGGATTCATGGAAATGAAAATATCAATAGTTAACATTGCAAAATTAGATTGTGGTAGGGGTATTTGAGGATGTCAAATCCATTTCCACTCTAAAAACAACATTTCAACAAATACAAGATTGCAAATTCAAAAAATAGTTTATGACTAGATTCGATGATGACAAAGAAGGAAAATTCTAAAAATAAAAAAGCATTTATCCTTTTTCCTTTAAAAAAAAATGGTGTTTACCAAGCTTAGGGGATAAAAAATAATTAGAGTAAATTGTATACTTCTTATCATTTTCATTAAAATTTGACTGTCCAAATAAAATGTGTTTTTTTTCAAAAAAAAAACAATGGACTTTTATAATTTTGTTTCTCACTCTCTTTTGAGATTAACAAGATTTATTGGAAAAAGGGAAAATGTTCTAGAAATGAGTTTTTTATAATTTTGTTTTAAGTAACAAGGTTAAATTGATAAGTAATGAAATAGATTACATATTTTTCAAATTTTCATTTATATAATTTAACACGATAGAAGTGAATGTATGAAAGTCATTATGTGTTTAGTAAGTTATGAGGTCAGTGAATTAACGTTTTATATTATTAGTAGGATATATTAAACATAAACGATATTAATTCTCAACCTCTTATATATCACAAATTTTACATTTTTTTTATCTCATAATGTTTTAGGTTTATTTCGATGACCATATTAAGATAATTAGCATTGGTGTTGAATTTAACAACATACATTTTATTATCTAAGTTTAGAAATTTGGAAAAATAATTTTAACCCACAAGATAGGATTAATTAAATCAGTGTAGTATTTAGTTTTCATTAAAAGTTTAGTTATCACTTTAAGTATTATATTTAATTTTTGTATTTAAATTTTATATACATAATATACTCAATATTTGTAAATAAATATGATTACCAACTTTTATGTTTCAATAGTTAAGTCAAGATTTTGAATCCCTAACTTTATCTCTCTTTATCCTAAGATGTCAAGTACTTATACTAAAATAAATAACAAAAAAAAAAGATGATTGTTACTAAAAGAAATAAAAAGATGAATATCATTACTAAAAGTGAACAACTAATATTTATATTATACTAAAATAAATAAATAAAAAATAAAAATATGGTTACTAAAAGAAATAAAAAGATGAATATCATTACTAAAAGTGAGTAACTAATATTTATATTATATAAGCATGATTTAAGAATCTCTTGATCTTATTATGTCTACTACTTATACTAAAAAAATAAATATAATTATTAAAGAAATAAAAAGATGGATATCATTATTAAAAGTGAGCAACTAATATCTATATTATATGTAAGCATGACTATGTCTACTATTTATTAAAAAAAATAAAAAATAAATATAATTATTAAAAAAATAAAAAGATAGATATCATTACTAAAAGTGAGCAACTAATATCTATATTATATGTAAGCATGATTTAAAAATCCAAAAAAAAAAAATTTAAATCCAATTAAAAAAAATGACTTAAGAATCTCTTGATCTTATGATGTCTACTATTTATATTAAAAAAATAAAAAATAAATATAGTTACTAAAGAAATGAAAAGATGAATATCATTACTAAAAGTGAGAAATTAATATCTATATTATATAAGCATGAATTAAAAATCCACAGAAATAAATTTAAATCCTATTAAAAAGAAATAAATTCATTTAAAAAGAAATGAATTCAATTGGAAGAGATGATACATACCCAAATTTCATAACCATACAAGAAAATACTTAGAATACCAAAATATTGAATATGATTTGTTTGGTTAAAACCGAATCCCATAATTCAAAATATATATATATATATATATATATATATATATATATATATATATATATATATATATATATTCAACATCACACTTAACTTTCCAAATGTGAATAATCTTGTTCTCGATATCGTGATTCTAATTTAAATATCCATAACACCCACAGGTTTGTGAAATTGGAACTTTTTATAACTGCTATCACAATACAAAAGTGAAATATAATTTTTTTCATGATTTAATTATTATAATATTAATTTTAAAGTAAAAGATAAAAAAAAAATGATTTAATTATTATAATATTAATTTTATCAATATTAATATTAATAACTTATTTATCACTTGTATATAAAAGTTGGTGAATGTTGAGTTAGTTGGGATAATTTTAAGGATGAAAATGTAGAAATCTTGGTGAATTTTAATAGTTTTTAATATGCAAACTATAAAATATTTGGAAATATTTTTGTAAAAATGTTATAATTTTTAACGATTTTATATAGTTTTTATAAAATTTGGGCTACTTTAAGGTAAAATAATTTTATTCTATAAAATTTGATGAATCACTTTTAGAAAAAATGGAAATTGAAAAATCTTTATTTAAAAAAAAACATGGAAAATTAACTCATGAATGAAATTTAACCCCTAAAAATTTCCCTCGTTATCATCAATAATTTTCACAACCTTAACCTTAATGCCAAGACACTACTCTTTTTTTTTTTTTAAATAAATAAAAAAAAAATTAAACCACAACCATTGGCTTCAATTGAATCGTGAATATTGAGAAGAAATATTCATCTTGTGACAAAGTCCAAGTCTACAAAAAATTGCCTATTGTGATATATTGTTTCTGTCCAATAAATCATTTATTCTTTTTAAAATATATCGAGTAGACGTGTGATGTTTTCTGATATTCAAGTATTTTTATCCATGGTGAGAGATTATTATTATGGTAAATATTTTTACAATTTTATTGTTTTTTTCTAATAATTACTTAAACATCATTATATTTATCATAAAGTTTTGTGATTTTAGCTCTTTTTCTAGCCATTTGGATAATTTAAGATAGTTAATTGAATAACGGAGTGAAACATAGAACTTCAAGAAAGAGAAGCGGTACTCAAACCATTGCAGCAAACCAAACCTCACAAAGTCGAAGGAACATATATTTTTAAGACTGAATACCCTCCATCAACAACGACATACGGGTCGTGTCAATATGTGCCTTAGTATCTGAACAAAGAATGGAAGAAACAACTTCAGAAAAGACAAGAAGTACTTATATGTTTATCTTTAATTTTAAAATTAGGCAAGAAGTACTTATATGTTTATCATTAACTTTAAATTTATCTAGTAAAATAAGGGAGTACATTACTTATATGCTTAAATGAAAGCACACTTTATATGTGATATACTTAATATAATCTAATTCTAAAGTTTTTCATTATTTTCATGAATAATTGAATAATATATTTGATTTAAGTAGAATTATTTTTTTATACAATTTGACATGGTTTTATAGAAAGTTAAAACTCAAATATCTCACAAAAATGGTGGAGTGGCGGAGTCAAGTAAATGTAATCCTTAGTAAATGCAATATGAGTGTAGAGTGAAGTAATGTTTTTTTAAGTATATAGTAGATTATTTATCTATATTTTGTGTATCTTTAGAAATGTCAAAATTTTGGACAATTTTTTTTGTTTATTTGGAGAAATTTTTTTTGTAGGATGCACTTTTGACATGACCATCTCACTTGATAGGTATTAGCTAATGCCTATTATAAGTTTAATTCGTGTATGGTCAGATATTCCCAACTTTTATAGGGTTCTTTTGTATATTTGAGACAATTATTTTGTGGGCTTGTTTTTTATCATGACAATCTTGGTCCTCTGTGTGGTTGATAGGTGGCCAACACCTATTCAAATTTCATTGGTGTAACCATATTGGTCCTCTGTGTGGTTAATAGGTAGCCAATTCCTACTCAAAGTTCATTCATGTAGAAGATAATAGTTGAGATCATGGTCTCCTCTTTGCATTTTGTTGTGAGGGACATCCCTCTTGTTACATACTCTTCATTATGGCCTCTTTCAATGTGTCATTATCATCTTACTGTGCATTAGTAGCCTATTAAAAACTGCCAACTCTCTCAACATTGCATCATATCCAAGAGATTTGATCTATAGAATAATACTAAACTTTCCATGTTGTTTTATTAGAAGCATACTTAATGAAGTCATCCCCATAATTTCTTGCTAAATGGGTTTGAAAATTTTCAACACTTTCACTTTATGTGTTTGTTGGTTAACATTTATGTCCCATCAGGTACTCTTCCTTTGTACCATCTCTATATTTTATCTATGTTCTGCACACACAATCTCCTCTATACATAGAAATTGTGATTTATGTTTGTTGCATTCAAATTGTACTCGACTCTTTTAGATCTAAAGTGTTCGGGTGCCTGTGAAGGTTATGTGTTTTTTTTCTCTCAAATTAGAGCTTTGAGATCACAATTTTGGTGAACCTTACAACTTCTTAAATAGGTAAAGATTATGGAAGAGTCTTTCTATTATGTGAATCTTCAAGATGCTTACCTCATACTTTTCTCCATGTCCTCATTGTTGATTTTCTCTTTTAATCCTTTATTGTTAAAAGTTTTGTTACAATTTCTATCAATACAACAACGTTCTACTCCTGTGAAGTAAACCCCCCTCAAATAGAACATATTTTGATGTCTTCCTTAAATTATTCTTCACTTTATGTCATTATGATTTGTTGATATATAGTTCTTTATAAACATTAGAACCAATAACTCTCCACTCTTTTAGTATCCATAAGGAGTGTTTACAATATAGATTCTTTATCATGTGTTTTTGAATTTGGACTATGATACTAATTTGATTCCTAAACTATATAAGGTATTTTTAAATAATTTGTATCAATAAATTTTAGATTATGATTTTTTTATTACTGTATAATAATGTAGGTATTCTCATTCATATTTATTTGTTCAAAAATAACAAAATTTCAACGAATAAAACCTTAAACACCATAATTTTGATGCATGCATAAATTTTGTGTTAAAGAAAACCACTTTGAAAAAAAATTAACCAATGTAAATAATTCATATATGCTTTATTCATTTAATACAATTTTTTTTATTACTGTATAATAATGTAAATATGCTCCCTCATTTTATTTTTATTTTAAATAACAAAACTCTAACAAACAAAACCTTAAACGCCATAATTTTGATGCATGCATAAATTTTATGTTAGAGAAAACCACTTTGAAAAAAAATTAACCAATGAGAAGAATTCATATATGCTTTATTCATTTAACTATGTGTATGTCTTTGTTGGTATTTGAATTTTATAAGTGCTTTATTGTTTTGACCTTTGTACTATGTTGGCAGTGTTTGAAGTCCTCTATAGATAGGTTTGCTTGTGCCATTTTCACCTAAGAGGATTGTTGGTGTATTGTTGATACTCCATTGTACTTTTTTCTATTCTGAACTTTGTTTTGGGATGACTGTAATTGTTGTGATGAGATATCGTACTGTAAATAGAATTTTTTTATATATAAATGAGCAATTTTTATTTTGAAAAAAAATGTGCATGAATTCATCTACTATAATAATCTTAGCATTCATTGTTTCCCTATGTATTCTATCTTTTGTTGGGAAGAGTGTTATTTATTGTGTCAGTGTTGAATTTTATCTGTATATGTGGATCCTCTTCGATTGGAATGACTCCTTCCCATGTATTGGACTTGTTGAAGAAATCATCAATATCCAATAACTATATATTTCAAAATAAATCTCTCATATAAAAATTAAAAAACCCTTTGGTTAGGCATTGGGGTGGTATTATCTATTGATAAATATTTAACTTTAGGTATTTTCCAACCTCCCATCAGATAGTCATACATAATAATAAGAACTCCCAATTCTTTTGTAAACATTGTCCTTTCCAATTAGAAAAATAAAAATAAAAATAAGGAAGATAAGTGGTACTTTGATCATTTCAACAACCACAAAATTCTTACATTTTTCCATCAAATTATTCATCGTTCTCCCATCCACCATGAGAGGAATACCAAAGGACCTAGATTTAAGAAAAACATTACTATAAATCTAACCCTTCATCCATATAACTAATACCAGAATCGACAAGATGAATTCCTTATCAATGCCAACAAGCATTTCATCTTTTTCCTTTTTCTTTTTGTTGTTTTCTCTATGAGCTTGTTATATATATTTTTCCTCTACCATGATCTATGGAACATATAGAACATCTTATAACCACTTGAATTTTGACTTATTTGACACGATTCACTTATGAGGAGAGTGAAATGAGTTCTTCATGATTGAAACTACATGTGAGTATTGTTGGCACATCTTTGTTTCTCAAATATGCTTTTTGAAGGAGTCTAGTCATTTTTGGGCTTACGCGGTATTGATGTCCATGTAAAGAAAAAAAAACATGCATCTCACATTAGAGTAATAACTGTTTTGAATTTAATTTTTTTAAATCCAATAATTTATATTTCAACCTACACAACATTTATTATTATATTATCAAGTGCATATTATTTTTTGTTATAAAAGACATACATGATCTCAAGTGTTGTGTATAGTGCTAGAGATTGTGTTTTTCACATAGTCCCTAGCAGGTGTGGAATTTGATGTCCCAAGAGACATTTTTTTTTAGACATGTTTGACAAGTGGAAACAAAATCCACACATCAAAACTTACTGGCATAAAAAATCTTAACCTGTCAGATTGACATTCCACTCCATAGCGTACCCGTCATAAATTTTTAGTACTTAGTTTGCTATAAATATAGTGTGTAACATCTACCTGAGCTGCACACTGAAGAGGGGTTGGACAAGGGTTTGTTGGAGGATTAAACAAAACAGAAACAAATTTTAGTTATTTCCATTCCATGAAATTTAATTAGTCCCAAACTCCTAAGTGTTAATGGTTAATTGAATATCCATTAACTGCCCTACTCAAATTTACATACATCAACACAAGATAATTTGACACTTGTTAATTTTAATTAGTTTTAGACTCCTAGGTGTTAATGGTTAATTGAATATCCATTAACAGACCTACTACAATTTACATACATCAACACAAGACAATTTAACACTGGTTAATTTTAATTAGTTCTAGACTCTTAGGTGTTAATGGTTAATTGAATACTCATTAAGTGACCTTAAATTTACATATAACAACATATGATAATTGGGCATTGATGAGTTTACATAAAACTTAAAATGACAAACATGAAAAACAAATAATCATCATCAAAATTCTACTTAACATGTAGAATAAATTTGAAATTCCAACCCTAATCCCTAATCCCTATGATCGCAACAATCTCAAGAATTGTGTGTAGTATATAGGTCTTGGACTTCGTATATGCATCGATTCGTTTCAAACCTTCAACTTTACAAAAGAAAAGCAGGCCAATCCATTTCTTCACAATACATCATAACTCAAAGAAGGAGGTGGTCAGCGGCCAACATGTAAGTGAATAAAGAAAGAGGCGCGTCATTATTGAATCTAGGTTATTGGAATAATTCTTTTCCAATTTATTATAATCACGAGTTGAACATGTATCCTATGAGTTTTATCATGGTATCCCGTGATTGCATGCAAGTTGTTGCATAGGCTCCCGGCTCTAATACTATTTTTTTTTTTTGTGGGGCCTCTTGTATCCTTTTTATTTAAAGCACGATTTTCAAGCATTTTTTCCCAACTGCTCATGTGTGCATGTATGTGGCCTTCATGGACTTATGAAGCAACCTTTATTCCAGGATTACTCTCTAGAGCATATTCACTCAATAACTCTTTGGCTAGATTTCCATGAAAGAGTAAATCCCAAGTCGAATCACTCTACTTGTGTGG
The DNA here is from genome assembly GCA_009831015.1 of Picea engelmannii. Lineage (NCBI taxonomy): Eukaryota > Viridiplantae > Streptophyta > Pinopsida > Pinales > Pinaceae > Picea > Picea engelmannii. The sequence goes on along the minus strand of ML827758.1, from coordinate 57,976 downwards.
GTGCTTTTCATTCGTTACAATTGTTAAGCATTATGCTCTTCCATGGTGGTTTACCAATGTCGGTTGATCAAATGAAATACCACAAAACCACTAGGTTACCCAACGTGGTATCCACCGAAGTATTCTCATAGGAGAGACAAGGATAGAATTGGAAAAGTAGGGTTATATTTTATTTTCAAGTATTATTACCACTAAGTTACCACACGTGGTATCCACCAAAATCTTTGCATATGAGAGACCATGATAGAATTGGAAAAGTAGGGTTTTATTTTATTTTGAAGGGTTATTATTTGCATAAATTCTATATGTTGAAAATTTAAAATAAACCATCTTTTTTATTTAAAAAAGAAAGAGTACAAAAGTAATAATGGGTATGAATGTGTTTTTTCTTTTGATTTTCACCATTAACACTTCCACATCAAAAGTGTGTCCAATTTTTATTTTTTAAGGAATATATGTATAATGATTAATCTTGAAATGTAAATGTAAGAACAAATTAAATGTATGTTATAATGATTTAAAAATAGGTTAGATTATTAATACTGGATAATAATATTTTTCTAAATAAAGAATTGTTATATAAATCTTGAATACAAAGCTTGAATGAATCTAACATCTAATCAATTTAAAAGAAGATGTTAAATTAGTGAATACAATAGAACACTTTTTATTGTCGAATTTCAATAGGTTTACATGATTAATATTAGAAACTATTATTAAGGACATTTAGTAATAGAAACCAACATGTGTTTCTAGAAATATATCATAAAATAATATTTTAAGGAATTTGGATAAATATATCTACCCATTTATGGAATGAATTCAAGATATTTTAATGTGTGCTTATTAGGAGTGGTGGAGACAATTATAGAGGTGATTTTTCAGGTTTTGATATCTAATTTTGAGATTGATGAGGTTAGAACTTCTAGTTTTTAGACATCATGAAAATGTTTGTCTTGACTATAAGATATTTTCTTCTCGTATCTATGTTTTAATTGCCACCTAGATGAGATTCATAATTACACTGATAGGGATCCTTAAATTAGAAAATGGATGGAGGGTGGAGAATCTCCTCAATTGAGATAGATGAAAAATAATATAATGATCCAGGTATTGTTGTTGTACACATGTACTTAGTGGGGTGGGTTTCACAGTCATCTATGAAAGAAGTTGATGTTTTTCAAGCTAAGGATAGTGGATGAGGCATGTTTACAAGAATGATACCTAGAAAGAATAGACCAAAAGAATGGGAAGCCAAGTGGTTCTAAGAAGAAAAATCACCAAGGAGCTTCCAAGGAGGAGAAAACAAAATTGAAAGGGGGAAAATATAAGAAGAAAATACCCACTACACATAGATGCAATGATCTCAACAACCATTGCAATCATTGCAACATTGATGGCCAAATTGAGGAGAAGTATTGACAACTAAATCCATAGCTAAAACTAAATAAATGCAAGAAGGACGAAAATAAAAAGAACCTTCTAGCCACAAATTTGTGCAATCAAGTCGAAAGTAGCTCTAACGTGAATGAAAATATTATCTCCACATCCTTAGAAAAAAAGGTGAGTCTAAGTACGCTTCATCACTAGGAAGAGAAGGAGATGACCAAGCTCTTCCATGTCAAGATTCATCTCAAGAATACCAAGATAGATTATTTATTTGACTATGGTTCACATGCTAGTCTCATAGCAACAAATTTTGTAAACAAGCTTGGATTGGACGTTCATGATCATCCTAGTCCCTATATACTGGGTTGGGTAAACAAGGATGCAAAGATCAAGGAAATAAGGCAGTGCATGATTAAATTTGTTGTAAGTGTTGATTTTATAGATGAAGTAGAATTGGACATAGTACCACTAGATGTATGTAGAGTAGTGATTGGAATCCTCCACATGTATACGAGGGATGTTATCTTCATGCAAAGATCCAAGCAGTACCACCTCATCAAGGATGGTAAATCCTTCATCATCAATGTGCACAAAGGAAAATAAAAAATTTCACTGGTAATTTCCAATCAAGCTAAGAAATTGATTAGTTCTAGAAATAAATATGTTTTATTTCCTAAGGGAAAATTAGTTTGGTGAAGAGTGGTTAAAAGTAAATACATCCATGGAAGGGTGTACTAGCGAACAAAAAAATGAATTGGAGGAGTTTCTAAAGGCATACATTGGAGTGTTCTAGGAGACTAAAGGGATACCGCTTAAGAGGGAAGTGGAGCATAAACCCCAATATTTGCAATAGTTTTTGGAGTAGGGTGTCATTCGACCAATTATATCACCTTCTGGATCATCCATCATAAGTGTTCTCAAGAAGGATTAGACTTATGTGTAGAGATTATAGGGAATTGAACAAGATTACACTAATGAATTGGTACCCTCTTCCCAGGATCGATGATTTGTTGGACCATATGCAAATTACCAAGTACTTCACTAAGTTAGATTTGAAATTAGTATATCACTAGGTATGAGTCAAATAAAACGATATCTGGAAGACTACCATCAAGAAAAGGAAAGGTTCTTATGAGTGGTTAGTTATGCCATTCGATTTATGCAACACACTCACTACATTTATGAGACAAATAAATAATGTTTTATGCCCTTACATAGATTCATTTGTTATTGTGTATTTGAATGATATGTTGGTTTATAGTGCTACTTGGGAGGAGCACATCTCACATCTTATGTAGGTGTTAGAGACTCTCAAGAAGCATCAACTATTGGCCAATATCAAGAAATGTGATATTTATTAGTAGTATTTGGTGTATCTAGGGTATGCAATTAGTGGAGGCGAGCTCAAGATATATCTTTCCAAGATAGAGGCCATCATGAAATGGCTAGTTCCTTCAAATTTCACATAAGTCAAGAGATTTGTTGGGGTGTCATAGGAATTGCGGAAGTTCATAGCTTTATTTTTAGCAATAATTGCAACACTCCACACAATAGCAGTGTGTAGTAAGAGTTTCCAGTGGGAGAAGAATCGGTATAATACCTTTGATGAGATAAAGAGAAAGAACATGCAAGCAACAATTCTCACACTACCAAACTTGAATAATCCCTTCAAAGTGGAGACAGATTCAAGTGGATATTCCATGGTATCAGTCTTGATGCAGGGAGGAAGGCCTATCTACTATCATTTTGAATTGTTTCATGGGGAATTCCCCAAATACCCTACCTACAACAAGGAGCTCTATGCCTTGGTACAAGTTGTCAAAAAGTTGAGGGACTATCTGGTGGGAAAGGATACCATCATCCATAGAGATCACCAGTCATTCCAATATTTGTAGGGCCAGAGTAAGTTACTAGAAACTAGGTAATACAAATGAATGGTGTTCTTAGAAAAATTTAATTTGGTCATAAAGTATAATAAGAGTAGCACAAACAATTCAATAAACATTCTTTCAAATCTACCCACAACCAAGATTACAACTGTTTTTGGAGCTTTGATGTATATAGATCCTTTTACCCATGATGCATACAAAGAGGCATACATATAATATGAGGAATTCAATGAGGTGTTTCAATAGCGATGAGGCCAAATTCATATAGAAGAAGGTAACAAGAAGCATAAATATCATTTCCAAAATGTTCTACTGTACAAGCTCAAAAAGCTTTGTGTTCCTAAAGGTGAACAATTGTAGCTTATCAAAGAGGCTCACACCTTGAAGCTTGTCAGAAATTTTTCTGTGGGGAAGATAGTTTCCAACTTGTAGAGGTATATGTACTAGCCCAGAATGCAAAAATATGTAGCACAATATATAATAGGATGTACACTTTGTTGTACCAACAAGCCCAATAATAGGCAATAGGGTCTAGACCATCCCTTACCAGTACCCACTAGATATTTAGAAAGAATTTCCATGGATTTTGGGGGTGGTTTACCAACCATGCAGAAGGGACATGACTATTTACTTATAATAGTTAATGATATGTTCAAAAAAATGTACATTCTCATTCCTTGTAAAAATACCATCAAGGGATAGGAAGCAACAAACTTGTTCCCTGAAAATGTTTAGGTGCACTTTGGTATACCAAGGAGCATCATCTCAGACAAGAACACCATATTTCTTAGTGCCTTTTTTACTACATTGTGGGAAAATATGGACACTAAGATCAATATTTATACAACATTCCGTCCATAGACAGATGGGCAAACAAAATTAGTCAACAAGATGTTGGCGCCTCTTTTAAGGGGTAATCATCAAAAGCATCTGAAGATATGGGATGTAAATATTATCTATATACAACAGTATTATAATAGAGTAGTCTAGACTTCTACTGGTAAGTCACCTTTTGAAACTTGCTTTGGATATTTTCGACCTTCACCCTTAGTTGTTTTATATGGAAAACAAGGAGGAGTGAGAGAGGACCTCATAGGATATGCATTAAAGGAAGAAAAGTTTGTTCAAAAGGTAAGGTACATCCATTTGAAAATACAAGAGATGCTAAAGAAGTTACATGAAAAGTACAAGGCTATGCATGACTAGCACAAAACAAAGAGAACATTTAGATAGCGAGAAAATGTATGCTTGCAACCAAGGAAAATTTTAGGGGCTATATATCACCCATGGGTTAATTTTCTATGGTTTTTCAAAAAAGAATAGTCCTCAATCTTCATTTTTACTAAAAGTGATTAGCATACATTTTATAGAATAAAATTATTTTACTTCAAAAATAGCCCAAATTTTATAGAAAATATTTAAAATTTTAGAAATTTGAATACTTTTACAAAAATATCACCAAACATTTTATTGTTTGCATATTAAGGACTAGTAATATTCACCAAGGTTTCTTCATTCTGAGATAAATCTCCATCCTTAAAATTATCGTTGGTTGTAGTTGAATAAAGAAATACTACAGGGTCCTAGTAATATGATCAAGGCTCCATGGGATGGCCCTTTTGATGTATTGGGAACGGTGGTACATAACACCTACAAATTCATTCTATGCCCATACATATGCACTAATCAATAGTTAATGTAGAGAATATCAAACTCTATGAGCCTTTGATGTTGGATCCAGAGGAGGAGCAAGTCTTGCCTTCCATATAAGAGTTAGCACTAGATGCTAAAAAATAGTTGGAAGAGGACATAGTTTTGCATAACAGGTACATAACTACAATATAAGGGTGGCATGAAATTTGGTATATTGGGTTGAAGGGACAACTTTTAAGGAAAGAAATGTGGTACTCTAAGGAGAAGGTAGAGGATAATTTTCGTCACCCCATTCAGTAAATCTTTGGGGACCCAAATCCTCCCTAAATGGGGACATATGATTTGGAATTGATCACTATATTATCTTTCATCTATATCGATGCTCTATGGGTGAAACAATTGGAGGAATTAACTTGCAAAGACATTTTAGTGGTTGGTCCAAATTTGAAAAATTGGGTCCAAAATATTCTAAAATCTTTTGGATCCATTTTGAGGCATCAAGCAACGCTTTTTTATGGTCCAAACCTTACTATGGGGTCATTGTCTATATTATACACACCGAACACTTTATAGTGGTGCAAGAATATCCTGAATCAAAGTTTGTATGTGAAATTCATGCATCCCATAAGTTGATCTACTTTATTGATCACCACAACATGAGTGGATGGGAAATAATCCCCCATTACTTAAAATTAAGGGGCTAGCCACATACTGGATTTTCTAGAACATTATAGAAGTTTCAAAATGGATCACTAATTGAATATTGAGGAAGTTAAAACCCTAAACTTGGACGACTATCAGGCTATGTTAAATATCAGGTCACTAGGAAGATAAGGGTTTCCATTCTATGTTATTACATTTTTTCCATAGTAGAGAAAACAATAGAGGGGGTTAATGTTCTCTAGCAGCCTTATAGGCCACATGTATCAGATAAATCCATAGAGAGTGCCTTCTCCTTTATGCTTGCATTATTTCCATACTAGAGAAAAGAGATAAGAACAACCTCACTGTCTAGATGGGTTTTCCACCTTAAGGTTTTCCTCGCGAAAATATTTGTATTATTTTTTATATGGTGTGTGATTGTATTTTACAATTCTCTATTTTTCACATTTTTTTTTATTTCTTGCGTAAGTATAAAACAAGTAACTAAATATTTTAGAATCTAATGGAATTTAACCTTCATAGTGTATATTTCAGTTTTATTTATCAAATCTATTGTGATGAGTTGTTCTAGTGAAATATGCATGGAAGTTTACAGAGCATCCTCCCATTATTCATCCTACTATCACTCCCTATCGTTGTTCACTAACTATGAGATAAGAAATTGTGCTAAATTACAAATGTAGAACCAAGTTACTACTCTACCAAAAACATGATCCTTAAAATCTTTTTTCAAAAATGACTTATAACTATATTTGTAAAATAGACAAAGAAATGTTATTTCCAAATAACATGCTGAAAAAAAATATATCCACTTCAAATAATATTTTACTCTTACCTATCCTTCAACATACTTTTATTGGTACTTAA